>JAYMTN010000549.1:0-16019 GCA_036897425.1 Erodium trifolium | reverse complement strand
GAATTGACCACTTGATAAGCATATTGGTGCCTCCACCCATCTGCTTGAGCTTTCGGGTTGGGTTGGGGGTTTAACAATAGAAAGGTTGTCTCAGTCATTAACCTTTTCGTTTGTTCATCCCACAAACCTTAAAAGACTCTATGACATAGTTTATTTTTAATCATTTTCTTCCCCTTAAAATCAACTGTAATGTGATACCTTACATCTTTTAGTGCTGGTAATGATGCATTGTTGGTACCATTCGACTTGGATAGTGCCTTGCAATAAATGATCAATGGTGAAAAATACAAACCCTTCTGACTGCTGCTGTTGGCTCTTATTGCATACTTATTATATTTATTTTGTATTTAGCACATTATTTTCACTATTAGGAAATTTATAACCTTTGCCCCGCTAGAACTACGGGTGCTTTGAAGGCCTCACAACTTCCTTATTAATGAATTGCTTATGATATGTTTGTAGTCTTGCTATTCAAAGGCTTGAGGTTACAAAGAATGATTTGCGACATAGGATTGCGAAGGAGGTAACTTCAATCCGCTCTTTTACGTTAAGTCATAGAATTTTATCTTTATTGACTGGATTGGTCATCACAGGCTAGAGGTAATGCAATTTTGCAAGCTAGCTTGGAGAGAAGGAAGGAAACTTTGCACGAAAGGCGCTTGGCACTTGAACAAGATGTATGCTTTTGTTCCTTTAAGTTGTAGCCTCATATTTCCCAATTTCTTATCATTATTTGTATGCTGTGTTTATTAGCCATAAATACTCAATTAGTGAATTAGCCTATTCCAAGTCAGTGTTTATATACCATATTATATATAACTGTTTGTGATGAGTGCACAGGTCTCAAGATTGCAAGAGCAGCTGCAAGCTGAAAGAGACCTCAGAGCTGCGCTGGAGGTTGGTTTGAGTATGTCTTCTGGGCAGTTTTCTAGTTCACGTGGCATGGATTCTCAGGTCTGTGTAGGTCTCTGTGAATTCACATCCTTTTCTTATAAATGATTGTGTAAGTAATTAGCCTTAATCAATGTGAAGACAAGGGCTGAACTTGAGGAGATTGCTCTTGCCGAAGCAGATGTAGCAAGGTTGAAGCAGAAAGTTGCAGAACTCCACCATCAACTTAACCAGCAACGACAGCATCATTATGGCTCCCTCTCTGATGCGTGTGATCGTTATCAACACGTCCAGAATCATAATTCTCAACAGTGAGTCTATACAAGACCTTATCATCTTTGGAGCATATTGTTTAGGTCATGTGCTATTTTGTAAATTCGTCGAAGAGTTCTTTTATGCCACTACTTGTTCTTATCTGGACCTTTAATTAAATATATGATGGATTTCATGTATGAATGACTGTGGTGTTTACAGGAGATTTCTTCAGCAAGATTTTGATTCAACCCTTGCTTTTGTTAACCATGAACGGAAACAAAGAAATGAGGTAGTGAACTTAAATGATTATTCCTTTTCTAGATTGATACAAACATGCTTGGCTTTGCTGTAGGATATCTAAACTTATGTATTGTGCTACAGGAGAGTGTGTTGGGAAGTGATAGGAGGAGTATGAAAGCACAGGTATTAGCATCTGGCAGCAGTAACAGGCAGGCTTCAAGAAAACAATTTATGGAGTCAATAAGCATGAGCGAGCCTAAAAGCGCTAGTATATCAATGGATGATCAGTGTGGCGCTGAGTCGACTTCAAGAATTGCAGAGGTAGGAACTTGTTCCACTTCCCCGCCGCATGTAATAATTGATGGTTAGTTTGTCATCAATCGTCATGTTGTGGTTGTGGTTGCACTTGCAGGGAATGGAATACCCCAGGCATCCACCTGCAGCTTCTTCTGCTTTAGTTGAACTCACTACACGGCTTGACTTCTTCAAGGAGAGGCGGTCTCAGCTGATGGAACAGCTTCACAACCTTGATTTGAACTATGGCACACCGCCTTCCCAAGATTTTGTCTACAGACCACCCTCATCCCCGCCCTGGAACTAGAGGCGAGCCCGCCCTCTGCTTCTGCCTCTGGTTGCTGTACATCCTTTGGTATCATTGCATATATTTGTATTTCCTGTAATCCTTTCTACTCCAACCTGATGTTTCCTTTTATTACTTTGTTTTTCTCTATTCCCCTTTTAACCTTTTCCTATCTTACCATTTAACTATGTTATCTTATTTCTTCAGAGGAGGTGTCTGTCTTCTAATTTTTTTTTTTCTGTAATCTATTTTTCTTATATTGCTCTCTTAATTTGAACTCTGATTAGACCTAAGCATTTGACAATAAGCCATGCCTTCAAAGTGGTAACCATATCAACTTAGAGCATTTCCAATGCATTGACAATCTCAATTTGTATGTCAGATGATTTGGATGAATAGCCGTGTGTCGTGTGACAAGTCGCAATAAAATGGAGATTGAGTTCTTCGACGATTCACGAACGATGAGTCTTTGTCCCGTCCAAAACCATTAAAAACTAATTTTGTCGACGATCTGCTTCATTAAAGATGTCCTTAGTACTTACATCAGCAAGTCAAACACATGCACTTCTACAATCTAGCATTCGTATCATTTGAGCTTAGAGTCCGGGAAGGCCAAGTTGCGGTTATTTGTTGCGAATATCCAAAATAGCGGTTATATACTTATTATACCATAGAAAATAATTAATTAAAAAAAAAAGAAAATGTTTTAAGTGGGTCCCATATTTAATCCATTTATATATGGAGGGTTGAATCAGGCATGTGTGGCGTGGCTCTATCCTCATAGAGAAAGGGGAGAGCTCATCCTCCTTCCACAGAAAGCCCATTTTCTCGAACCTTCACTCTCTTCTTACTTTCTCGCCCACAATTTTCTCGAGAAAATTCCTTTTTCAGAAAATAACTTCTTTGGACGCCTCTCTCTCTCTTTCTCTCACGCACACACATTCGCATTCACTACCTCTGATTCTGCGCAAGTGAGTGCTCCTGATCAACCTGTATTTTACCACTGTACTTGATTATATATTCACACACTTAGTTGCTTGATTCGGCATCTTTTCGTTCTGATTGTGTTTGGATGCCTAGAAAACGAACCTATATCCAGAAGGGGTTAACGAAATCTTTTCTTTTCTGGGAAATATTTGTTGTTTTGGTTTTAATGACTCCGATTGAATAGAGCTCTTCGGTGTTTTTCTGTTTCGTGACGGAGAAGTCCTTATGGCATGCGGAGAAGAAATGTTTGCATGCTTGTTCCCACATTTCTCTCAACGCCGTCTAAGCAACTTTTTTCTCAATCAATTCCGTATGCGATTTCCTTTTGTCAATTGAAGATTGCCGCTCGATTGTTCATTTATCTGGCAATTTTTGTGTGTATTTCATATGATGGATTGTGAAATGATCTGTTGATAAATATAACTGTTTAAATTCAATGATGTTGTTACTGATCAAGGGACTATATGGTGTTTGAATTCAGTGAATCATAGTGCTTCTCATCAATGAACTTCGGATTTCTTGCTAAGATCCCATGGTTTGGTGCCCAGTTGAACAACAACTTGGAAACAACCATTAGACCCATGACAGTGAGTATCAATTTGGATAGATCAAAACAAGAGGCTGTTTCTGATGACGTCGAGCTTTGGGGATGGTCGCTCTTGTCAGTTGTTCCCTGGGCAATTAAGGCTAGAGATAAGATTCAAACCGCACCTGTTATTAATAGAGAGTTGAAGAGGCATGCTCGGCCTCGTGGGTTTGTTGAAAATGGATCTGGGAGTACCCCTTTGCGCTTTAGACCGTATGTTTCTAAGGTTCCTTGGCATACAGGAGCTAGAGCTTTTCTTTCTCAGCTATTCCCACGTTATGGCCATTACTGTGGACCAAATTGGTCAAGTGGGAAAGACAGTGGATCTCTTGTCTGGGACAGAAGGCCAATTGATTGGTTGGATTTTTGTTGCTACTGCCATGATATGGGTTATGACACCCATGATCAAGCCAAGCTTTTGAAAGCAGATTTGGCTTTTCTTGAGTGCTTGGAGAAGCCACATATGGCCACGAAAGGAGATGTTCATACTGCTCGTGTTTACAAGACAATGTGCATCACAGGTATGCAAAGGTGTCTATTTATGTGTTTGCTGCTGCGGGTTACTTTTTGTTTTTCTTTTCTGAATTTTTGGGCCATCGGGAATTACAGGTCTCAGGAATTTGCTAATACCATATCGAAACCATCTCATCAAGCTTCAGTCTGGAGAACCTTTGGTTGAATTCAGATGGATTGGCAATGTCAAATGGAGAAGTTGGGTTCTGCAGAAGACTTGAAATAGATGTGAGTTCCGGCAACATAGTAAGCATCATTGTAATTAATGTCTTCCATTTCTATCTGAGTCTTTTTCATGCTAGTCCGTCTAAGTGGCTTAGGGTTCTGTTCATTGGAAGTTTGTGACCTGCGTGTCAATTTCCTAGTCTCCAAAATGCATATAATGTAAATAGAAGTCTTTGAGAGTTTCTGTCATTACAACATCATCAGTGGTATTTTGTAGTGTTATTCGTAATCGTAGGTTCGTATTGATCGTCCAAGTTATTTGTTTTCATGCATTATAGGTTCTGACCAATTTAGATGTGCAGATCCTTCGAAATTTTGATTGCATCAGAGCCTTCGGCATATTAACGTTACATGACAGTTAATTATGTTTGATTGCTCCATTGGAAGACATTATCATCTTCTGATGCTTGTCTTGCTGAAGTTGTGCAATTCATATGTACATAATGAGTTTATTTGATTTTTGTGCACTAACCTAAATGTTGACATCCCTAAATGTCTCAGTCAATGACCGATACATTGTATTATGTAGTGGCAATTGAGTATACATTACCAACATTAGACTTTTTTTTTGCTAGTAATGTACCTGATCTCGAACCATCAAGACTTGATCTTTTTCATGTCTGACGTTTATTCAAACGCGTGATTTTGATGATACATTTTAGATATCTTATCAACTATTTTGCCTAGTGGTCATTTGCAATTCTAACATCAATGATTTTGATCAAAAGCTAGAACCCAATATCCCGTTACATTGGATCGGCTGATTGGGAAAGTTCACTTCAAGTTGGTTTTGCATTATTTTTGTATGCAAACAAGAATTGTTCGGTCATTTGTTTTTGTGCAGATATATGCATCCTTATTCTGAATCTCATCCCCATTGGGATACAATATGCTTTTGTTGTTGATACTTGCTTACTCCTAAACTTGAAAAAATGTAACTTCTGTGTCATCTAATGCAGTTTTTTTATGTACTTGTGATATGTTGCCCAGTGTTCTTAGTGGCAGTGTCCTTTCTGATATATTATCTGCTATTCTTTGCTGAAGATGTCTGTTGGGTTTCATGGTTCAATTTGTTTACTATATACTTTTGTGTATCATGCACTTGATCATCTATCTGGCTTGATCCTCTGTTCCTATTTTGTATAAAATGGATACTGTTTTTTGTACATAAAGAATAGAATATTGTGTTCTGATATTCAGTTCAAAACTCAAGTAATTGTTTGTAATTAATTAGTTACTGAATAATGAAAGAAAAATTTTGGTACTACGAACCCATTTTATCCTACAAATCAAAGAATTAATTTGAATCACTTATTTCCAACATCCAGCAACTTGCCAATGCCATGTTATCTACCAATTGAAGTGCCGTGCTTACTTGCATAGGGATAAAAGAGTCAATTTGTGCCCATAACCATATTAATAGAGTTGATAAAATCTATTGACAAGGTTGATATAATTTGTTTATCGATAATATTGATAAAATCTATTGATCGATCGAGTTGATAAAACATGCTTGACATATTAACACATTATTAGAGTTCAAAATTCTATAAATATAAATAAAAGCATATGTGCATTTTTTTAAAGGATTAGATACAAAAAAATTACCCTAAAATATTGGTTACATTCATTAGCTATCTTCAAGTATTAATCACTTATTGCTACACAAAATTATGGACCCTTTTTTTTGAAACAGATGATAAATGATTTTTATTAATGGCGCCAATCAATAATAACATAACTCTGGTCATTGACCCTGGGTTTCAGAATATGTCTCGTAGGTTTCCCAACGCTTTTGAATCCGTAGACTAAGTCTAGTTTGCATTTTAGACAAAAACGAACAAATCCAATATCCTACCAATGGAACAAACAAAGTCCACTAAGGGGATCTCTCACTCTTCCAAGAGAGGTCAGAGGTTCCCGGTCTTGGATCATGGGGTAGGCCACCAACCACCTACCTCCCAATCCCGAGGCCAACTCATAGCTCGCGCTAGGGCTGTTTAGTAGCTCTCGCTTGGAGGAAGCAGTCTTTCCCTTCACCTTAAGAGTTCCACGTCGTCCTATTCGTCTTCTATGGAGAACACTCTGAAGTGTTCCAGAGGAGTCTCCACTTCATTCGAGTTTGAGGGGCAGCTAGAAGTGGCAGCCCCGACCTCGTGACAGCCCTTGGTAGAACCGGGGTGCTCCGCTGCACAATGACCTACCTAGTGGTTGTTGGTGGCTCTGTTTGTGGCTGCCAGGGCAGGAGCTGGATTGCATGATGTTGTGGGGACGGGGGCCGACCTCGGTTGACCTGGTGGGGATGCTGCACGACGACCCAGCTAGGAGATTGGCCTTCGAGGGGCCACGAGGCGCGACGACGCTGCTCAGACAGGTCGAAAGGGAGGATGCCAAAGTGAGGGGGAGTGGGGATCCTCCGTTTGGATGGAGGAGGCTCGGCGGTAAAATGGTGTGTGAGAGCAGTAGCGGTCTCGCCAAGGGAAGAGGATTATGATGGTTGTGGGAGGTGCGGCGTTTGAAGAGGGAGGAAGGAAACCCTAATTCTCAAAGGGAGATCTAGTGTCATATACTCGAGAAAGATGGAATGATAATTGTATAAATTTGGTTTTGAATTTGACAGTTTTTCTTGACACTTTTCAATTCATAAGACATGTAAATGATCTGTAACCAATTTATAAATGCATGAAAATGACATGTAACCGAAATTGATTTAGCGCTTTTAAATTTTGAATAACACATTATTTATGATCAATCCTTTGAAATAAGTTTTTACATTTAATCCTAACAAAAATATACTTCTTATTCAATCACAATTTCAATTCCTCATAGGTAGTAAGGCTGGGTTTTGGACAGGTTACAAATTTGATATTACTCCAAAGATAAACCTGTTTTGACCCCGAAGCGACGGACGGTGCATGAAATAAAATAATAAAAGAAAAGGAAAGCGTGATGAAACGGTGGCGTTTAAGGGACCGCCGCCTGTAGACTGGAAGAGAAGAAAACACGTTGAAACTGCTGTATTGGTTGGAACCTCATCCCCGAAATTGGACCAAACCCACCACGTCCTCTCTTTCTCTAGCACCAAACCCTAATTCCAGCAAAATATGCCTCTTCTCTCTCTATCGATGCTCCTTATGCTTGTCTGATTGTCCGATGCCTTGATCCCCTTTGTCCGTTTCGATCTGATTCGCGAGGTCAGATTTCAAATTATCCCTTTTGATTTTCTGATTTATTTAAAACTTCGTTGAGGTCAGGATCTGGTATTGGTATTACCGGTGACTTCGGAGAACGGTGGATCCGATATCTTTCGATTATTAGTTTTTGGGTTCTGGGTTTGTTTCGAAAATTTAATTTATTTTTTATTTTTAGTTCATCTGTTATGGGCTGTTCAGAATTGGAATAAAAGAATAAATTGGTGTTGTTAAGATTCATGGTGGGTTCAATTGGGTCGGGATTTTTGTTTCATGGGGTATTAGGGATTAAGAATGTTGAATTTGTTTGACCTTGTATTTGTTCTCAAATTCTGAAAATAGGCTATATTGGGGGTTAATTTGCTGGTTGAATAAGGTAGTTGTTAATTGTTATCTTTTTGTCGTGACCCGTTAGTCCGTTACTGATGAACAAAGAGACTTGGACTTTAAGGTTATGATTGACATGCTTTTGCTGATAAAGTCATATCCGAAACTTCTTCTATGCAGTCTGAACCAAAGATACAAACTGGGTTAGAGGTTTAGAGCTGAACTTACAATATAGAGGTTTGGGTTTTGTTAGGTTTATGGGTTCAACTTCTGTTATGGGAATATCATGATTTTTGGCTAGGTGTGGATGTATTTTGCAATGTATATAACCATGAGAATCCAGTTAAAAGTAGCCGCTTTGCAGTCTGGAGTCCTGTAGAATAGCTTTTTAATAATTTTCCTACAGTCACTATAAATGTCTGAGTCCAAGAACATTAGAATCTGTCTAGCCATTCTCTCCATCATTCACTACATAGCGCAGGAGGGTGAGAGTTCTGGGGAATTTATGTCTTCCAGTTTCACATGCCAGCTCTCTATTTGTTTTTCTCATGGGCATACCATTTTTGTGATTGAATTTGGAAATCTTTTTAGTTTGGTCAATGATGTGCTATCCTGAATCTCTTCCAGATTAATACACTTTGAAGTTAGTCAAACAAATTTGATGGATGATGATTGTGCAGAAGGATAAAATGTCAGCTCCTTCTTCACGGGAGCGCGCTCAACGCCTATATGAAAAGGTATGTTCTCCTTCAGCTGTCTGTTGCATCAGATGCCATTGAGAATTTTAACTAGTGGACTACATTAATTGCCGAAGGATCCTAATTGTGTCATGAAGGCATTGGTATGCATGGTAAATATTACTTTTGGCATTGAATTGTTTATTGCTCTATAATTCTTTAGCTTGCTGTTAGTATCAGGTGACTACAACCAGTTGATCATATTCTTGTGTTGAGGCTTTCAAGCAGAGTTATATGATAATTACGAAGTCTGCATTTTGCATTTTTAAATGTGTTAAGTTTTAGTCAAGTTCAATTGGAAATCACAAGTGTTCGTCAAGTAAAAAACAATTATAATTTTGAACTTCCTTTGTTGCATTAGTGCTTGAGATATCTCTTGTTTATTCTAGATACCCACCCGCACCATATCTGTATTTATTTTTCTGTGGATGCATGTTTTTTTACCTTATTTGTTATCTTATTTTTTCCACAGAATATTGAATTGGAGAATAAGCGTCGAAAGGCGGCCAAGGCACGAGTTCCATCAGATCCTAATGCCTGGCAACAGATGCGTGAGAACTATGAAGTAATTATTCTTGAGGATCATGCCTTCTCTGAGCAGTTCAACATTGAATATGCTCTATGGCAGTTACATTACAGACGAATTGAAGAACTTAGGGCTCACTATAGTGCTGCTCATTCTTCTAAGGGGTCAAATGTTACTCAGGGAGTGAAAGGTCCTCCACGACCCGACCGAACTACAAAAATTCGTCTACAATTCAAAACTTTTCTTTCAGAAGCAAGTGGATTCTACCATGATCTGATTGTGAAAATTAGAGCAAATTATGGGCTTCCTCTGGATTATTTCTCTGACGATTCAGAGAATCGGAATGCAATGGAGAAAGATGGAAACAAATCTATTGACTTGAAGAAAGGCTTGATATCTTGTCACCAATGTTTGATATACTTGGGTGACCTTGCACGTTACAAAGGACTTTATGGGGATGGCGATTCCAAAGCTCGTGAGTATGCTGCGGCCTCAAGTTACTATTTACAGGCTGCATCTCTATGGCCGTCAAGTGGGAATCCCCATCATCAGGTTAGTCCTCTCTCTGTTTCTCCCTCGGTGATTTCTGTTAGTTGTGTCAATTCACTCCACTTTTCACACTTCAACATTTATGATGGGCCAAATTCTCCTCTTATTTCAGCTTGCTATATTGTCTTCCTATGCAAGTGATGAATTAATGACTGTTTATCGTTATTTCCGGAGTTTGGCTGTGGAGAGCCCCTTTTCTACTGCAAGGGATAACTTAATTGTTGCATTTGAGAAGGTACTGCTATTTTTCGTCTTTGGACCTTATTGAAGTGTTACAACGGAGCAGGTCTCACTGCGAACATGAACTATTTGCTGGTTGTTTCTCCGAATTACACATAATGCCAAATTGAGAGGAAAGAATGAAGTGGAACTTTTTAATACACTGTTTCTATGATTTAGTTTTATCTATTTGCTTGTATTTACCATGAGTACATGTGTTTTCAGTAGGAATATTTGATTGGTGGGGTCATTTGTAGTTTGGATGATATGAAGCTGCATTTTGTTTCCCATTAAATAATATATTAAGCTCATATGCTTACTGACTTATTACTTTTGAGCAAGGTTCTAAAAATCGCTAGGCGCTAGTCGGGCGGCTAGGGCCTTTTTGGGATTAATTGGAGATTAAACGTGGATTAATAGGGGATTAACTCAATTAATCGCGAATTAATCGGGTCGGCAAACAAGAAAATGGGGCCTAGGCGGGACCTAGTCGGGATTTTTAGAACACTGCTTTTGAGTGATATAAAATCATTGATACATGTCCCTCTCTTGTTTGCCATGTGTGAAATGACTGAGCAGGCGTATATGGGGCACTTCTATAGTGTTTTGATGTGATGTACATTAAAAAAAATCCTTTGACTTCCTCTTGTGTATTTTGTGTTTATGCTTTTTCAAAGAATGGTGTTCTGCAAATAGACTTTTTCATTGATACATTCCTTATTTTGTTTCTTTCCTTTTTTTGCAGAACCGTCAGAGTTACTCTCAGCTTCCTGTGGATGTTAAAGGTTCTGGTGTCAAGGAATCAACTGTACGTTTTGCTGGAAGAGGGAGGGGAAAAGAAGCTAAGCTCCCACCCAAAGATGCCAACATGGAGGTCAAGCAAGTTGCATCTAGTATCCCTGATACATATAAATCTTTTTGCATCCGGTTTGTCCGCCTAAATGGGATTCTTTTCACACGAACAAGGTATTATTCTGGTATTGTTTTTTTCCCTAGTACATGTTGGTTGCATTCTGTTGGTTGTCCTAATCTTGAACTTCCTTGTCCAGTTTGGAGACATTTGCAGAAGTTTCCACTTCAGTCAGCTGTGCTTTCTGTGAACTTCTTTCCTCAGGGCCAGAGGAGGAGCTGAATTTTGGAGCAGATACTGTTGAAAATGGAATGGTCATTGTTAGACTTATAGCTATTCTTATCTTTACAGTTCATAATGTTCATAAGGAGTCTGAAGGTCAGACATATGCAGAAATTGTACAGCGTGCTGTCCTGCTGCAGAATGCTTACAGCGCAGTGTTTGAGGTTCTGGGGCGCATAATAGAGAGATGTGTACAGCTACGTGATCCATCCTCCAGCTATCTCTTACCTGGAATCCTCGTTTTTGTGGAATGGCTGGCGTGTTCTCCTGATATTGCAACAGGTAAGGACATGGAGGAGAAACAAGCTACTGTAAGATCAAAATTCTGGCACCATTGCATATCCTTCTGGAATAAGCTCTTGTTAGATGGGTCAATGTCCTTTGATGGTGATGGAGATGAGACCTGCTTTTACAACATGAGCAGGTATGAGGAAGGGGAAACTGAAAACCGCCTTGCTTTGAGGGAGGATTTTGAGTTGAGGGGTTTCTTGCCTCTTATTCCTGCCCAGATCATTTTGGATTTTTCAAGGAAGCATTCCTTTGGAAATGATGGCAGTAAGGAACGAAGGGCACGTGTCAAAAGGATTCTGGCGGCGGGAAAAGCTCTAGCAAATATGGTTAGGGTTGATAAAGAAACTGTTCACTTTGACTCAAAGTTGAAGAAATTTGTTATTGGTGTTGAGACTCAAATGTCAGATGATTTTGTGGTTGGCCCTTATTCAGGCCAACTCAATGCACAAGATGTGATGGAAGAAAGTCAAGCTGAGAAAACCTTGAACACTGGAATTGTGCAGCCACTTACATCCCTATACACAGAAGGGGATGATGATGATGAAGTGATTGTTTTTAAGCCAGTAGCTACTGAAAAGCGGACTGAGCTGCCTGGTCCAAAGCTGCTTCACAATGAGGGTTTGGGTCATGGGCAAAGTATGCCAACTGGTAACCTTCCTTCTCACGCTGCTTCTAGTTCAACCCCTCTTGACAATCTTCGGCAATGGAGTGCTTTTGATGGAAGTCAACAAACCGTTGTCTCTGTTGGCAATGCTGTTCCCCATCAACATCTTCAATCCATTCAACCACAAGGCTCACCATGGTCAGTGGAAGAAGTTTCTCTTGCCAACAGTTTGAGAGGGCTGAGGTTTGTGGAGAATGGGCATGTAATGAAACATGGAATGCAGGAAAATGTTGGCATTTCCCATCAATCAGTTAGTGCAGCTCCTGTTCATCAATCTGTCAATCTTTCTGCTAATGACTCATTTTACAGTCAGACAAAGTCTATGGAATCTTTAACTCCGTCCAAGGTCGAGGGCTCTGCATCTTTTGCAGTAAATAATGGAAGTCTGGGTTTCACCGCATCATCTCCTTTTCAAGGAGGTTTGAGAAAGAATCCAGTTAGTCGTCCTATTAGGCACATTGGGCCTCCCCCTGGTTTCAGCCCCGTTCCTCCTAGACAAGTTCATGAACCTGTGAATGGTTCAGAGTTAACAGTGGATGATTATAGCTGGTTGGATGGTTATCAGTTGCCACCGTCAGGAAAAGGCCAAGGGCTCAACAGTTCCATCAATTACTCGTCTCAAGGAAACTTCCATTATGGTAGTAATAGCAGTGGCGTAATCACAAAAGGCAGCTTTCCTTTTCCTGGTAAACAAATTCCACCAGTGCCATTCCAAGTAGAGAAACAAAAGGTTTGGCAAGATCATCAGCCTTTCGAGAACTTAAAATCACATCACGAACAGATGCTGCAGCAACACCAGCAGCTTATGAATGGCAATCAACAACTTGCGAATGGGAGTCAACAACTGATGAATGGGAATCAGATTACCCAGCTTCCGGAGCAGTACCAAGGACAGTCGGTGTGGACAGGACGGTATATTGTGTGAGGTCATTCTTTGAGCATATATGGTAAGTATGTTTTTCTTCGCACTGGACCCATCACATAATTTATATCTTGTTGTTTTTCTTATAAGACGGATTACTTGATCTAGGTCCTGGAGAATGGTTCTGGTGAATGTACTGCATTTCTTGCTACCAAAGTTAATTAGTCTCCAACTATTAGGCCTTGTCCATGTTGAGGATTTTGTTGGAGCATTGGTGGCCTAGGCTTCTGGCTGGCATATACCTTTAAACAAGTGAGTATCTATTACTTCATTTATTTTTGAAACATGGGTTCTTCGTGAAGACCAACCTACCCATATCAGCACATTTTAGGTATTTACTAGGTAAGCACATAAAGCAGGTAGATGGTCTTATTCATTTGGGCACAGTCAAATGGTAACTTCTTTTTGAACTTTCTGATTATGCCTAGTATAAATAATAGACCTTATAACTTACAATCTATCTAAAGCATGACATATGTTTCATTCTGAAGATGTGAATCCCTGGAGTGTTATTGTGAAGTAGCCTCGGTTTCTTACTCCCTTCAACCTTCCCTTTAGGGATAATAGTAAGTTAAGCTTATAGGAGAGTAATGCTCTATCACATTAATCATGGCATGTATTGTTTATTCTCCTCTTTCTGTTACACCCTATTTTCCACTGTGTTTGTTTTTATTAATTTCAATGCATTATTGTTGTATACACCGTGCTTCCATACATCATACATGGATTTGTGGGTATTTGTGCTTCTTAGACTATCTGGTATGAACTTTCTTGTTTTTGCATGTACCCAACCAACACTTGG
The DNA here is from genome assembly GCA_036897425.1 of Erodium trifolium. Lineage (NCBI taxonomy): Eukaryota > Viridiplantae > Streptophyta > Magnoliopsida > Geraniales > Geraniaceae > Erodium > Erodium trifolium. The sequence goes on along the minus strand of JAYMTN010000549.1, from coordinate 2,382 downwards.
TATTATTGCCTATCCAGGGACAGCGAGGGTAAATGTACTAATCAGATAGTCTCTGTAACTAGTTTTAAATTGAAGTTATTGAGTGGATTTTAAGTCAAGCTTACTACCATCTTCATAGATATGTTGCCGGTTTTGCCATTGGATTTATTTTGGGGTGCAATAGCTGTGAGGTATTTTGCACTAGTGAATGGTAATTGAAGAATTGTGTGTGGTGCATTAGGTCCAAGTATACCAGTGTCAATGTACAATCTTCATCACATGAGTACACACACATATATGTCAGTGAACGCTTTGTAAAGTCAATTGATCTCGCCTCGTGTAAGATTTATCCTCTGCTCTTGTTGATAATTACAGATTTTGCCAAGTTTCCAGCCCGGGTGGAAGTTGAAGGTGAAGACATCTTTGTGATAACTCCTTGTGAGTAAAGCGAGTCTGCTTACTTAGTGCGCTGATGTAACAGTTGTCTGTTAAGAGATGTGGTTCGTTGTGGAGCTTGTCTGTCAAGATGTTGCTGCTGGGAGGAGCTCTCCATGAGTTTCCACTAGCGGTCGAGTGTTTAAACTCTAATGTGATAATAATCCATGGCCCTGTTACGGATTCAAGGCTAAGGTGTTGGGTTAATTTATTTTAGGTGTCATGTCTTAAATCTTTTGTTTTGTTAAAATTGGTTGAATAATATGTTGCGACCATGGAATAAACAGAGATACTATGTTGAGAATGTTTACAGTGTGGTTGGTGAGAAACACATGTTCTTGTGATGTGATTTATATCAGTTTGAACTTTGAAGTTTGTTTCATGTGCACCAAGATTGTGTGAATTGCTTATTACGATAGAGAAACATTCAGAAATAGCCAGATTAATGTAGTGTATGCTTTCTCTATTTAATATCACATGGCATTCATTGTCTTGTTTGGGTATGACAATATCATCATCCACAAATATTTAAGATGTAAATATATATTATCTATGATTATTATTTTATAATAACTTTAGAAATAATTTTTTTACATATATTTTAATGAAGAGTATAAGACGACTAATAACAAATGTTTAAAATAGAAACATAGAAATGGGATAGATGTTGTAAAAATTCCCGCCTAGACGTGGACTTTTTATAACAATGACATGATTTTTTCAAATCTGTCTAGAACCATTCGATTTGTTAAAATCATGCCGAGTTCTAAAAATCCCCACATAGGCCCTGATAATCCCCATCTAGAACCGACTTTTAGAACACTGATTAGAATAGAAGGTTATTAGTCGATAGTCTTGAGATAGAAAAAGAATCAAAATAAGAGCGGAAAAGTGAGAGAGAATAAGAAACATGAGAGATATGGTGATGAAGTGGTGCTTTTATTTCAGCATCGACTTCATGCTCACGATTGTCAATTATTAATGCATTTGAGACTGATTTCGGTCAGCTATCTGTTTACTTTTTTTCACACCCTTACTTGTATGGTATGTACAAATATTTTATTTTAAATATATATTAGTTGAAAATAATTTTTTGAGATGAGGATCAAGAAATAAATTATGTTATAAACTCTAGAGTAGCTCTATAGTCTCATCCCTGGAATAAGGTTCTTGTTTCTAATGGCGTCGACCATCGCTACTACTCTCTCCGTAATCCCTATGCCTTCTCGACCTCCCCACCACTTATGGGAGCGTCAGCCACAATGCTCCCACACCCATTTTCTGCTTTTATTAAGCCCAAGAGGGTTCAGAGAGTCTCCCAATCAAAGTCAATGGGCATTCCATGCACGCTTCTCAAACGACATGTAAGGTTGTCTTAGTCTCTCTTCCTCCGTTGCCTGAACCACCCATGCAACTGCTTCTCAACGACAAAGTAGTCTCATTCATACCTGCTCGTATTTGTTGGCGTCTCTTTCGGGGGTTACACGCCAACCACCAAGTTGCCATCCAAACGAAACAAAGTCGAAAGTCCCGTGCTGTGGGACGTTTTCAGGAAGCCCCCTCTTCGCCGACGCCGGTCTCTCGTATTCTGATTAAGGTTGGGGGTAATCCCGAGCCCCGTGAATACGCGATCAGGTTTTGATCCTCATTACCACGAGCAAACGTTGTCGACGTTGACCGCCCCCTCCACCAGCCTCTCCCTCATAGCGTCGATGTCGTCTCTAGCCATGACCTCCCCACCGCTATCGGTAGACAACCTTTAGGACGGACTGTCTGCGTGCTCCCTAACCGTGGATGAGGATGCAGTTATAGAGGTCCCGCCACTCCGATTTCCCATAAGGTCCTTGCATGCTGATAGTTTGGTATGGTTAGAAGATTGCTCATGTGTCGACCGTACATGAAGGAAACTATGTTGAAGGTGGTCACGAAAACCTAGGGACGGTCTGCATCAGGCCCAATGATCAAAGA
>JAYMTN010000548.1:0-16024 GCA_036897425.1 Erodium trifolium | reverse complement strand
CCTCATATGCTCTTGACAGATTATTGCTATATCTTCTGTCGGGCGGATATCCGCGAGACAAAGGCATTACAATATATCCTTAAAACCTTCGGGGTCCTGTCGGGGCAACAAATAAACCGAGACAAGAGTTCGATATTTTTTAGCGCCAATACGTCGGTGGAGGTTCGTCATGAATGTTGTACCAATTTAGGTATTCAAGAGATTTTAGAGGCATTTACATATCTAGGAGTCCCAAATCTTATTGGCAGGAACAGAACCACATCCCTCCAATTTATCGCGGACATGGTCTTATCTCGGATTGGTACCTGGGACAATCAGCTTCTCTCCAAGGGGAAAGTAGATTCTTATCAAATCTGTCCTCACGGCTCTACCGGTTTACAGAATGGGAGTTTCCTTCTACCCCAATCACTTATCTCAACCATTCATGTGGCATTGGCTAGATTCTGGTGGGTCGGATCGTCAAGAGCCAAACGTCCAATAATTTGGAAGGATTGGCAGAAGTTATGTGTCCCAAAAACAAAAGGAAGAATGAGTTTTCGGAATTTAACTAACTTCAATCTGGCTCTTCTGGGATGAATGGGGTGGAAATTCCCAACGGAACCGAACGCACTGGTTTCCAGAATCTTCAAAACTCGGTATTTCCCGGATGGGGATTTTTTTGGGCAGGAAAAGGAAATAACCCCAGCTTTTTATGGACTAGTATTCGAGCTACTCAAATTATGCTTACTCATGGAGCTCGGCGAACTATTGGGCTGAGATCGTCAGTAAGGATTTTGGGAGACCCATGACTAACGGGGGAGGACTCGTGGGTGAGAACAGTGGCGAATGACCTACACGGTAAGAATGTGGACTCCCTCTTTGTACCAGGGTAGAGGGAGTGGAATTTGGAGAAAATTCGGGGCAGCTTTTCAAGTTCATACCAGGATGCAATCTTGACCATCCCTTTATTAAATTCTCGGGTCGAAGACCCGTGGTATGAAGGGGGGATGGTTTCCAAACCCCTACATAGTCTTTCTGGACTGACACTTGGAACGTATAAGCACCACCTCGGGTTAAGATCTTCCTATGACGATGTCTGATGGATTCGCTTCAAGTTGCAGCCAACCTCCTCTCTAGATGTGTCCCAATTTCACCTTTATGTCCCATTTGCATGACGAACCAAGAGTCTATGTCACATTTTCTTCTTCACTGTCCTTTTGCACAAGGGTATTGGGAGCTATCGGACCTTCCCATTCTTCACTTTCCCGAGATGGCTTTTCGGAATGGTGGGAAAAGGTCCTCAACTTGTAGGGGCTGGAATCGAAATCTAAAATGCTTATGTGGACATGGAACTTATGGAAGAAGAGGAATGAGTTTGTTTGGAATGATGATGATTTCTCTCGGCATCAATGACTATTGCTACTAAGATCCATTTCCAAACTTGGAAAGAAGCAAACTCCAAATCTGTCGGGCAGAGGTCAAGCCTACAACTCCCACCACAACCGCCTTCCCAGCAACCTCAACTTTCAAGATTAACGATCCACATGGACGGAGCCATATTCCTAAATGATAATAAATCGGGATGGCTTTCCTGTGTAGGGACGAAACGGATCAGTCACGGAGGGCCGAAATGGTAGGGTTCATGGAATTCTCTCGGCCTCTTTAATTGAGGCTATTGCTATAAGAGAATCGCTCAAGTGGGCAAAGGAATCCAATGCATCAGATTTCACTATCTACTAGGACGCTCGACTTGTGGTCAATCTAATTTTGAAAGACATAATGCTTAGCTCCTCCCTGGGAGGGATCCATCAGATTGTAAACAACTACTACATTGTATGGAGAATGCTCAACTAGCTTGTATTTTGTTGAATGATATTCCTTGAGGAACGAAAGAACGATTTTTATTAAAAAAGAAAGAAAGATGGTTTTAAAAGTAACTGAACTACCCCCTTTGTGGTAGGAAAAGACTTGACTACCCTTTGTGGTTCAACTAATTTGTGAGAGTTTCAGCGTGACAAATGAAGAAGCTCGCGTTCTCAACTCTTTTCAGTCGCACAGAGAAGAAGCTCAACTCTTGGTGACCAAAGCCCAGGTTTCTGAAGTGAGGAGCAATTTCCGGCTGGTGCAAGCTCATTTCTACAAGTCATTAGTGCATTTCTTCTTCGTTTCAACTGAAATCTGGGAGATAACTGAAATCTGGGTCTAGGTAATATTAGGGTTTGTGATGAGTGATGAACTGAAATCTCGGATGTCCTTCGGGTTTTCTGGTAAGAACCGAATCTGTGTAATTTCAATGCAATTTCATGATTTCTTATTTTTACGTTCTAGGGTTTCCTGAAACCAGCTATCTGTTGTTCGTGGTCGTGTTTTTTTCAATATGGGTGCTCAGTAATTTTGGGAGAAAAGGTCAATATTGAACTGAAATTCCCTTATTTTTGCTATCTGTGTAGCTGATTTGTGGATTATTGGATGAGTGATTGGTGCTCTTGGAGGAGACTGGGTCTGATTTATTTGGGTTTCAATTGCTAAATGATATACCGGTTTGAATATGAACCATGGAGGTACAAGAGAGAATGTGTCAGAAAGGGCTGGAGCCAATGATTTTGGCCGTGAAGTGGCAAAAGTTGCAGTGGCACAGATTTGTGATAGCCTAGGGTTTCAGGGAATCAAGGAGTCTGCATTGGATTCCCTTACTGAACTTGCAATTAGGTATATTTGTGACTTAGGAAAGACAGCTAGTTTGAGTGCTAATCTAGCTGGTAGGAGAGAATGCAGTGTGTTTGACATAATGCGCGGATTCCAAGAGTTTTCAGGTGGTGCCTTAGATGTTAAGGACTGCCTCGCCGGTTCAGGGACAGTGAAGGAGCTTATCGAGTTTGTGAGTTCAGGGGAGGAAGTTCCCTATGCTCAGCCAGTGCCACAATTTCCTGTATTGAGAGATGAGAGGATGATTCCTAGTTTTATGCAAATGGAGGAAACCCCACCTGGGAAGCATATCCCAGCTTGGTTGCCCGCCTTCCCTGATCCTCATACATATATACATACACCCATGTGGAATGAGAGGGAGACAGATCCTCGTGCAGATAAGGTTGAACAAGCAAGGCAGCGAAGAAAAGCAGAGAGATCATTGCTGAGTTTGCAGCAGAGGTTGGTGTCTCATGGCCCTGTGGAGTCTTCTTCTACTTCCTTGGCAGATAAGATGGAGGATTCAGAAACCCTTCTCCAGCCTGGGGTTGAAGGAACAGGTGAGGGTCATGTCTCTGTGTTAGAGGCATTTGCTCCTGCGATTGAAGCGGTGAAGGGTGGGTTTTCAGATGATGGTGATGGTGAGAGGAGATTTGTGCCTGACAAGAGGCTTATTAAGAGTGGCAAGAAGAAGACTGTTGGTGAGTGTTTGGATTTGAACCTTAAGAACAAGGGTAAAAGACCGGTTACTTGGGTTGCACGAGACGATGAGAAGGATGATAAGAAGAGGAGAGCTGAGTACATCCTTAGACAGTCTATGGAAAATCCTCAGGACCTCATGCAGTTGTAAATTGATTTATTGATCCACATTATTCTCTTGGGGAAGAAACTGTTGCACTCGATTCAGAAGTTGATTCTTTCAGTTTTTTGAAAGGGCTTGGCTGCTTTGTATGGGTTTTATGAGGATTCGGTTTGGAGATAGATCCTTCCTAGTATCATCACTCTAACAATTTTTTAGGTATGCTTTGTTTCCATGTCAAATTGACTATTAATCTGCAAATGATTCTTTGGAAGTGAAGATCTTGCTTCCTCTTCTTCTACCCTTTGATGTTGTATTTACACACTTCGGAACTTAATGTGATTTTTTTAGTGTATTAGATGAGTTTTAGTTGCAAAATTGCTTGTTCCAGCTAAACAAGAAAGGGGGAAAATAGTGTCTACATTAACAAAAGCCTAAACATTTGACTAGGCATAAATTCATAATACATTTGAAGTTTGAATCAAGACTTTGCCACTTTATATTTTCTTAGGCCAGAACAGACTGCACATTTGTCTATAAAACTCACGATAAAATGAATATGCAAGTGTGACAAAACAACGATGTGTTAATGTTATACAAAGATAATAGGCAAAGCTGTTTCTCAAGTACAAATTGCAGTTCTCTTCAAGCAAGCTCTGGCATATTTATTGCTAGAACAAAATACTTCAATGAGTCTGCTTTATTGCTAGAACGAAATACTTCAATGAATCAGCTTCAAATCCGTTTCTGCTAGAACGTAATACTTCAATTAATCTGCTTTATTGCTAGAACGAAATACTTCAATGAATCAGCTTCAAATCCATTTCTGAAGCAGATGTTCTTGCGCGATGGTTGAAAATCATGAAGTCTAAATTGGAGGGTAAAGTAACTATCCTGCAATCCAAAAAAAAAAAAACATGTCAGTACAACTTTATGGAAACTTATCCAAGCATAATCTTGAATAATTTCATCAAGGATCAATATAAAGTAAGGGATAGGTGAATATTATCGATCACGTATGAGAGACTAATGAAACTAGAGACATGATGGGTGAGAGTAACCTAAAATAATATTGGTCTTCTAATCTGTGTTGCATAATGATTTCCAGTAATTTTATGAAAAAAAGATCCTAATATATACCTTAGTGAATCAATGAAACTTAACAGGATGAGATAATGACTCAATCACCCTACCAAATTACAAATCTAACCCATAAGTAGTATGAACGTGATGTGTAGTGAATCTCTCTTGGGTCATAAACAATATAAATGTTAATACCATACATATTCACTTCCCCATTTGCCAGAGATCTTCCAAAACAAACAATGTTAAAGTAATCTGAATGAGTGACATTGCATAACCTTGACCAAAATAATAACACTTGACCCAGCAGCAATCCTGTTAGCTCACGAGGGCTGCTGGTGAGCTGCTGGACGTCTGCAAGGAGAGGCCTCATTTATACATTGGCAGCATTCACCATATTTTTGCTCTCCTTCATATATTTTGGTATATTTTTCGTGTTCTTGTTTTGCTTGCTTATACTGCAAGTTTGGTTTTTACTGTTTCCCTATTTCAGGATTGAGCTTTTGCTCTCCTGTCACCATGTATTTCTTTCTTTACAGTACTTGGAATAAATACACGCTTATAAAAGAATGTAATAATTTCTACTAATATGCAATCATCGTTCATATTAATGCCATGGGCTTGAATGATAACGGCCTCTACATTTTGTGGAGAGGATGAAGTGCGTCATGATCTAACTCAACCACAACGAACTCAATTAAAGAACTCAAATAAGCCAAGTTAAGCATAAAGCACGGACTTCAACCCATCCACAACAAACAAAGCTTCAAACTTCAAACTCATACCATGGAGCAATAGAAAAAAAACACGAGTACATCATAAACATCTTCTACTAAGTTTCAAAGGAAAATATGGATGTCAGAAGCACAACAGCAATGATAGTCCCTCGTTCAATCCAAAAAAAGCGTCTTGTTTCCTTCCAAGGAAGTAAATTATTCACCGATCCTTAATCTTTACAAACCAAACATGACCCTTAGGCGTATAGGCTAAATATAGTTTTCACAAATTTCACAATTTCATCACACAACAAAATGACTGAACATTGGCATGAAAAGATTTACTAAAAACGATAAACGAGCTAGGAGGTGGTTCAGGCAATCAATTCCTTTCAGCATCTAAAGTTCATCATTTTTTCCCTTCTAAAACCGGTTCAGTTCAGTATCTAGAATCCATCTGCATCCTATACCACTGAGCAAAATACAATTCCCAAGATGAAAGAGAAGGAAAAAAAACCTGTTTTCATCAGAATCTGGATGTATTGAGAGGAAGTTCCCGGGGACGCTTAGAGCAGCCCACATACTGAACACTAGCCCTAGAAGCAATTCAGCCACCACCTGAATTCAGAAATAATATCAATATATATATAGTACAGTTGAGAAGAAAATTCAGAACTCACATTCAGAGGAGGTCCCGAGAACTCTTCTTCCATGATCTTCAGCAAACCCCTATCTGCAACGAAAAATCAAAATCACTTTCGGAGCTTACCAACTGAAAATCGGAGAGTTTTAGATATATAAATGTCAAAAACTCTAAATCTCAGTACAATGGACGGTGGAGTAAGCGGCGTAAGCGAGAATTAGACTTCCGAAGACCCCCGCCACGAACCCTAAAGCCATTTTTATCAGCTGAAGATACCCAATATGGAGATTTTCCGATCTCCGGCCACAGCGAGATCCGGGATCGACGGCTGAGAAGGATTTCAGGTGGCTTCGCGTTGCTTAGATCGTCGAAGAAAGATTGCGTCTTCGTCAATAATACGGTCTCTCTCTGGAGTTACTCCCCTTTGTCGAGATAAACCGAAGTATCAAACGAATCCGACGTCGTTTTATTTATCTTTGACAAATAGTTTTACGTAATTTAATTTCAAAATTATATTCCAACAGCGGTATTAGGGTTATAAACTAGACTGAAGGCACTTGACTTGGGACTTAATGCGGCGCCTTCACCATTCAATTAGTCTGGATTTGATTATCATTGGTGATCTCAATAATATTTGGATCCCACTAAAACGATAGACGGAAGAAGCTATCCCAACTCATTAGTGGATGGTTTCCGTCAGGTGATTGACGATTTGAATCTGGTCGATGTGTCCATATCCGATCACCAATATACATGGTTCCGGGGTCGGAATCATGATAGACAAATTCAATCTCGTCTGGAACGGGCCCTGATATCTCGCGTGTATTATTACTCGCTCCCTAATCTTGAATTCTGCAACACGGGTACTACGGTATCAGATCATTGGCCTATCCTTCTCTCTTTGGCAAGGAGGGTGGAACACCGAGGTCCCCTGTCCCCTGAAATTCATATTCCAATCCCAATGGGTCCAAAATCCCGACTATGGAAGGGTGGTTCAAGAGAGCTGGAACACGTCCTCTATGGCACCAATAGCAGAGGTTGTGACTTTTTAAGTATTTGGAAAGCCAACCAAACCTCTCTTCAAGGAATCTAAACAACAATATTTCAGGAAAGTGCAAAGTTTCTCTCAAAAGCTATAGTAACTTCTCCAACTTGGAACAGTAGCCTTCTTCCATCTTCGATGTTCATCGTTTTTTCTTCTTCTCAGTTCATCATCTTTTATCTCTAGTCCCTCAGTGTAGTGTCCAAGATGGCATTCAGGCCATCGGACCACTGAGTTGGGCTCTATCCCATCGAATTGTTCTGCTACACTCGTTGCTCACAGGGTGTTCGACTTAATGCATACAAGAGCGGACTGAAGGTTGCTACAATATTTTCTCTTGAAGGTTTGACGATTTTCCTTATTCTATCATTGCAAAGCTCTCCCAAGACCGAAGCATCGGTGTAGTGTTCATGGTGGCCCTCACTGGCCATCGAACCACCGATTACCCATCAGGTATTCGATGAAATGCCTACAACAACTCTGTTCTTCTATCTGGCTGCGGTTCTTCATCTGTGGGTCTCTATCATCAGTTCTACTTCAGTAACATCCTGGTAGGAAGCATTACTGTATCTTCTGTATTATAGCCTATAAATGGGTCTTTCAGTAGAAGAAGTCTCAGGGAATCACATACTGGGTCAAGATCTTCCCAGCAAAGTTATTACTCAACATAGAATTGCTTCGTCCTCTTCAATTGGGCCTCCTCCTGGCTTTGAGCTACATAAGAAGAAACTGATTAAGAGAAGATCAAGAAGATATGAATCCTCTTCTTCCTCAGACAGAACGCAGGAATACTCTCTAGGGGGACATACAAAACTACTCCAAGGATAGAAAATATTCTTCGATAAATTTTTCCAACCCATTAATTCAGACACATATGCTACTCCAGTTTCTCCAGGAAAGGGCTATAAGGTTAAAGGATTCAAGGATCACTCAAGAATTACTAATGGAGGCTTGGCCTCTCTCAGGTTAGGGACCAGACCTACATTACAAACAAGGCTAGATAAAGGAAAGGCAACTGCAAATTCTAAGGGAGGAGATGCTCATTATCAGGGCCAGAAATTTCACACAGCCTTTGTTCTTAATATCCCTCCACAAGCTCATGTCTCATGGCTTCAGAATATCTTTTACAAAGCCAAAGGGTATTGTAAGGCGTTGGTGGCTACAAAACCAAACTCAAGAGGTAATTGGTATGACTTTGTTTATTTTGATTCTTCAGTTAGTCTGCAGGCAGCAATACAAAAATTTAATGGAGTAGTCTACTAGAACTTCAAGCTTTTTGTCACAAAAGCTTGGGATAAAAGCATTGCAAAACATCCACAGATTCAGTCAAATGCCAATGATCGTACTAAACCTTCAGTCTCTAGGCAGCTTAAGACACATACAAGGAATTATGAACACTTCCTACATAAGGGCTCTATAGGCTCTACTCACTCAGAAATTCTACAACACTCTCATTTAGCAATATCTCATCTCAATCTCAGTGAGGAGGCTATCCAGCAAGAAATCAATTTTCAGGGGGTCTCAGAAATTCAACTGAAAGCTTTGGGAAATAAATTGGTTATGGTACATTGTCTAGATGAGGACTTTCACAAACAACTCTTGGCAGATGAGTGCAAATGGTTGCAAGATTGGTTGACTTATATTCCTGCTCCAGCAAGCATATGCCTCAAGGGTGGGAGATTTGTCTGGCTTACCATTCAAGGGATCCCATTTCATGGCTGGTGTGAGGAATCCTTTCAAGTAGCAGGCATTGATTTTGGAAATATCATTTTCACACACCCAAACTCCAGAGCAGGCTCTAAAGTTGACATAGCCTATGTGCTAGTTCAAACCCAAACCTTGAAACCAATCTCAGAGGAAACTCAAATCACATTGGGGAATTCCTTATACAAATTATGGGATTCTTCAGTCATTGCCACAGCTATACCACCTTTGCAATCTCCTTATGGGGCACAATCTGACTCCAGCTCAAAAACAAGCAGTGACACTTATGTAGATCCTCTTCTCTCTCCATCAGTGGGAATTAATACTCAAAATGAATGTAATGAGATTATCATGTATGTGGCTCATTTATTGGAAGGAGCAGATCAAGAAAAAGACAACAACATCATTAATGAGCAAACATCAGTTGAGGAATGCTCAAGTACTCAGATTGTGAATATTCTGACTCACTCAAAGGAAGATTTGGTAGTTCAGCAAGAGAAGGAATCAAATGATGAGCATTTAAGCCCTGTGGAGCTTTTAAGTTCTGAGAAAGAATAAGCCTTGATAACTCAAGCAGTGGATAGTGTTGAATTAATGGAAGCTTATACAGTAGCAGTTCAAGAGGTTGAATTTATGGCACCAAATTCTGTTGTAGTGGTCACACCAGTTATTCCTCTTACTTCAATTCAGGAGACTAAATTTATGGCATCAAATTCAGTTGCCACATTAGATAATCCTCTTACTTCATTTAATATTGCACAATTGGTGGTGCAAGATACTCTGGAGGCTGAGGAAGTAGCAGCTCAATTTCAACTTGGTCAAGGTCAAGTACATATCTCTACAGTGCAAGCTCAGTTATTGGAGGGAAATAAAACTATTCAAAATCCACAAACCCAGGTTCTTATTCCCTCTATAAAGCAGACCAAGTTGGTATCTAATTGTCAGAATATTCCTTTGGTTAGTTCTGAACATTCTCTACAAGAGGTGCCTCATTTTACTCAGTCAGAAAAACTAGTTCAGAATCAACCAAACTCAACCACCAAGGTACAACAAATCTCAGAGATAGATGAGCATTTATTGTTGGGGTGGGTTCAAGAAGAAAAGTCCTTGGAAAAGGATATTGCAGCTGCAACCCTACAAAGAGACGAGACACTCTCACCAACCTAGTCATTATCAAGGGGACCACATGGTTTAGAGGTCATTTTAAGTGGAGAAGTGCAAAACTCTACATCCTCACATATGCCTATTTGTATACAAAATCAAATATCCGAAGTAGCAGACTTCCTTGGGCTTTCCACTGAGCCCACAATTCACTCTTCCTCTGAGATAGCCAAAGCTAGAAAGAAGAAGAAGAAATCAGCAAAAGCAGCACAACAAAAACCAAAACCACCACACTCTTATATTACCAGGTCTAAGATCAAGGAAACAAAGAACACTGGTAGGGTACTACTATAAGAGGAAAGCTCAGAAGCTCAAAAGGCTTGGAATTTTGGCAAGGCTATTGGTTTAAAGGCAAGGGTTTCAGAGGAGGTACTCATTCAACATCTCAATGCAATAGAAGATCAGCTCAACAAAAGTGTGGAGCTAGATGGTGGTTCAGAAGAGGATTATGTAGATCTAGATATAGACTCTAATGTTGATCAAGATGGTGGGGTGAATAAAAACCTCATCAACTCACAAACAAATTGTTAATAGCATGAAGCTCCTCTCATGGAATGTGAGAGGTATTTCCTCCAAGCAAAAGAGGAGATGTTTCAGAAAGCTGGTATATAAGCAAAGTCCTGGTTTTATTCTTCTTCAAGAAACAAAATTAGACCCCTTTCCCACTTCCTTTCTTAGAGAGTGTGGCCTTTCTGTGGGGTGGGATCAGTCATTAATGCCTCAGGTAATGCAGGAGGTATTCTTTCTATCTGGAACACTAAGCAATTCACAGTTTTAGATACTAAAAAGATCAATGGAGCTCTTCTCTGGATGGGAAAAATTTCAACAGCTTGATTGTCTATGTTATATAGTCAATATTTATGCTTCAAATTCTAATGCAAGAAGGAGAGTACAATGGCTAGAGCTGTATATGGAACTCAGGAATATATCAGATGATCATATGCTTATTCTAGGTGGTGATTTCAATGCAATCCTCAATATTGAAGAAAGAGCAAGTCAGAGGAGTGGGGGATCAGCAATGAATCAATTTCAAATATTAGTTTCCAACCTTAGTCTCATAGATCTACCATTGCAAGGAGGCAAATTTACCTGGTTTGGTCCAAGCTCAAGGGCATCCAGGATTGACAGATTCTTAATTTCAGGAGAGTGTCTAGCTAAATTTAGCTCACTTACTCAAACTTTCATTCCAAGAAACATATCTAATCACAGACCAATAATCTTGTCAGACATCTTAGTAGATTGGGGCCCCAAACCTTTCAAGTTCTTAAATATTTGGATTGAAGATGCAAGATTCCTGGCAGCAGTGCAAAATTATTGGGATTCATACACAGTAGAGGGTTTGCCACATTATGTACTCTGGAAAAAACTCAACTTGCTCAAATCAGATTTAAAAAAGTGGAACTCTGAGGTCTTTGGATATTTAGACACACAGATTGACTCAATTGCAAAAGCTATAGATCAACTAGACACAGTTGCAGAATCAAGATCATTATCAGACAGAGAAAGTAGTGACATAGGATCTTACAAGGCTTTATTTATACAAAAATACAAGCTACAAGCAAAGCTTTGGAGCCAAAAAGCAAGAAGAAAATGGCATCATGATGGAGACAAAGGCTCTAAGTATTATCACAGGATAGCTAACTACAATGGATGCAAAGGAAAGCTCTCTCAAATACTGTTTGACAATTCTTTATTAACTCAACCAGAAGAGATCAAGAAAGCTGTTGTAGATCACTTCAAGCAAAGATTTACTGCCTATGAGAATGAAGATATAAGCCTTTTTTATCTTCCTTTCAATAATATCTCCCCAGAACAAGCCAATTGGCTAGAAAGGCCCTTCTTAGAAGATGAAATTCTCCAAGCTATTACAGCTTGTAATGGAGACAAGGCCCTTGGCCTAGATGGATTCACTCTCAAGTTTTTTCAGATTTGTTGGCCAATTATCAAAGATGATCTCACAAGATTTCTGCACTTTTTTCACCAAACAGGTCAGTTGGGAAAAGGACTTAATTCCTCATTCATTGCTTTGATCCCTAAAAATACAGCTCCAATGACATTTGACGAGTTCAGACCAATAAGTCTCATGTGGGGTCCTTACAAAATACTCTAAAAAATTCTCTCATCAAGACTCAAGACAGTCATCAATTCTCTGGTAGGAGAGGAACAATCTGCTTTTATTACAGGAAGGCAAATCTCAGATGGAATAGTTGTGGCTTCTGAAGTGGTACATTTTCTAAAAGCATCCAATATCAAAGCCTTCATTTTCAAAGAAGACTTTGAAAAAGCCTTTGATAAGGTCAACTGGAGTTATATTATGAATCTACTCACGAGAATGGGTTTTGGAGTTAAGTGGAAAACTTGGTTAATATCTTATTTTAGAGCACATGCTTCTGTTTTAATCAATGGCTGTCCCTCTCCTGATTTCAACTGAGTAAAGGATTAAGGTAAGGTTGTGCCCTTTCTCCTCTAATATTTTTCCTGGTAGCAGAAGGTTTAAATCAGATCATGAGAGCATCAGTTCAAACCAATTTATTGAGAGGTATACAAATGTCACCAGAAGGTCCTGAGGTTTCTCATCTACAGTTTGCAAATGATTCGATATTTTTCTTACAAGCAAAAGATGAGAGCATACCCTTCTTAAAATATGCTCTCCATATGTTCCATTTCTCTTCTGGTTTGGCAGTAAACTATTCTAAATCAGCAGTCATTCCTTTCAATCTTAATGACTCAGAAATTGCTCAACTGACTGTAATGCTTGGATGTGCTGAATCCTCTTTACCTTTCAACTATCTGGGATTTCCTCTTGGCTCTAATCTTAAGAGAATCGGTACTTGGGATCCAATAGTGAAGAAATATAAAGCTGCATTGGGGCTCTGGCAAGCTAAACTCCTTTCCTTTGTAGGGAGGATCACTCTAATTAAGACAACACTGGGAGCACTCCCTCTTTATTTCTTCTCTGTCATCAAAGCTCCCAAGGGAGTAATCAAATCACTAGAGAGATGGCAGAGAAAATTCTTATGGCATGGGAATGGAAGTCTGAATACTAAAACCTTTTGCAAGCTTAAGTGGAATACTGTCTGTAAAGATAAAAAAGATGGAGGTTTAGGAATGAAAAATCTCACTTTTATGAACATCTCTCTTTTATCCAAGTGGTGGTGGAGATTTGCACTAGAAAGAGCTTCATTATGGAAACTAGTTATCTATGGAAAGTATGGGTGGAGTTCATCAGAATGGGATCTATCAAATTTCAGTGAACTAGGACATGGAAGTTTCATGCATCATATTTTGTCTCTTAATAATGATCCCAGATTTGCAGGGATCTTTGGCTTATTAGGGCTTTCCTGGACACTTGGTAATGGGGAAAGGATATTATTTTGGGATGATATTTGGTGGGGAGATATACCAGTTAAATTACTATATCCAAGATTGCATCTGATCTCCCAAAGGAAAAAATTGCTAGTTTCAGAAGCTTGGACAAACTCATCATGGGATTTACATTTCAGAAGAACTCCAAGAGGGAGAGCAGAACAGGATTGGATGACTCTCCAATTTATACTCAATGGCATTCAACTACAAAACGGATCGGATGTGCTAGTTTGGAGTGGTGACCCAAAAGGCTTCTCAGTCAGGAAAGTCTATTCCTTGCTGCAGCATCAAGCAATAAATTGGTCTAAGCACATATGGACTCCAGGAATCCCTCCCAAGATCTCGGCATTTCGTTGGCTAGCTTGTCATGAAGCAATACCATCTAAAAGCTTCTTGGATTCTAGGGGAATGAATCTTTCTCTACAAGATCAACTCTGCAAATTCTGTAATTGGGACTTTAAGGATGGGCCACATATTATCCTACATTTTCCTAGAGCATGGCAAACCTGGTGTTTGGTTCTCAATTGATGGGGTGTGGAGTGGTGCTTCCCAGCCAACCTTAAGAGTCTACTATCTTCCTGGCATTCTCTTATAAGCTACAAAAAAAAGGCTCCTAGAAAAACTTAGCTCAAATTTGTTGTTGGCAGATTTGGTTGGCTAGAAACTCATATCTTTTCAATGATATATCACTCTCTGCTGCAAATATTTTTATCAAAATCAAGCATCAAGCATACAGTTGGGAGGTGGCCCTATTTCAAAGCAAACAAATTTATTTCTCTTTCAGCCAATGGGAGAATTATCCCAAAGAATGTTGTGCAATGATCATTATGGATGGAGCAGTTTCTGGTTTTACCTGAGATCCTTCTTAATTGGTAGCTTGAAACACATGGGACTGGGGCTTGGGGAGGGTTTGGGGTGGGGTTTGGGGGAGTGTTGTGAGTTTGGTAATGTAGTCTTTTGGTCTTTTTGGTTCTTGCTCTTCAGAGTGTGGCTTCTTTCCTCCTCTCCTTTCCTCTCTGTTTCTTAGTGCAGGGTATCTTTTTGGTTAGGTTTGAGAGTGTTCTTTCTCTTCTCCTTTTATTGTCTCAGGTTTTCCTTCACTCTTGCAGCTTGGCTGGGATATTCTCATCTCAATTTTGGTCACTCAGAGTCAAGATTGCTTATTTGGCCTTACAAGCTTCTTTCTTGTGCATCTTAGCAACCCATGCAAAGCAAAATTTGGAACTCCACTAGCAGCAGCTTCAATTTCAGCAATAGCTTCAGTATCTGTTGAGAGACCAAATCTCAATCTTCATAGCATCATTTACCGCAGATCCAGCAACAGCAACAACTCCATAGCTACAACATTGCTCTCTATTAAAATGCAGCAACATCATCCTCTGTTGATTCAGCAACAACTCTAAAAGCATCATCATCTACTACTGAAACATCAATAGCTTCATCTACAGCTGGTTCAACAACAGCTCCATCTACTCAACCTCATCAAGGACCTGTTCTAAAGTGCATCAGCAACAATAAAAAGATCAAAGCTCAGCATATGTCTTAAAAACAACCCTCAACTACATTCTGACCTCTTGCTTAATTTCTGTGATTTTGTTGGTGATCCCATGGGGTGCGAGCAACACCTGAACTTCCTCATATTCTCAAGAGGTGCTCTTTCTTGGAATGCACGCAAAGCTCTCCTTTGGATCGGCCCCTATTCAAGTTCTTGGGGCTCCTGTTCTGTTCGGAGGTTAATTTAGGTTAACCTTTTTTTTTTCTGTCCCTTATAATCGCCATATGATCGATTTAAGGTCTCTTTTGTTGGAGCTATAGCTAGTTCCTACTTGTATCCTCTTTAGCCTCAAAAGAGGTTTTAATACAATTCATTTTGCTTTGCCGATAAAAAAAAATAAAAACTCATTATTAAATACAAACTTAAACTAATTGAATATATTATTTTAGAAATGAAAATACATGTGGCAGCCCCTCATTTAATCGGAGATAAGCTTACAGCTACAACACCATACGGTGGTCCCCGGGTTCGGTTCCGTCTGGGTCATCTATTTTGTAGAGGCATGAAGCTCCTTTCGTAGGCTCTAGATTCGTTTGTAGCACCAACAATGTGAAAGCCACTTCACATGTTATCACTAATCTCCTCTTCATGATATTGTTTTATGCATCTGGCACTATTGCATGAAGTTTCATGGTTGGCAGGTAGAGAACGTCGACCAAGTAGTCCATTTCGCCAATTCACGTAGGAAAAACATTCTAGAGAGAGAGAGGAGAGCCTCTCTCTCTAGAAAACCCTAAAGTTCTCTTCTCATCCGCATAAGCTAGTTTGCCCACCGCCGCCAGCGATCTCCTCGTGAGGTTGCTGGCGGTGCCCCTGTTTCCCCCTCCGTCCTTCCGTTAGCTTGTAACACTTCTACCCCTTCCTCTCCTCTTACCCATCTCGCTCTCCTCCGCGGCCGGAATTTTCAGATCTGGCGACTTGTCTTCTCCTTCGACGGTAGTTCGGCCATAGAGCTGAGTGGGAGCCTTTTCTTCGGCTACCCTGTCAAGATTTGTGCGGCTTTATGTCTCCTCTCTATCAGATCTAAGGGTGAAGGGACAGAGGCGGCGCGTGAGGCTCATATCTGTCCGTGGGAGGACTTTTCCTCTTCTTCGCCGGTGGAATTGTCGCAGCTTCGACCTGGCTCGCCCTCCGTTTTGCTGGTATTGACTTTCGCGACCTTTGCTTTCTTTGTTCCTCTCCTCCAGATCTGGTTCTTTCTGGTCAAGATCGGGTCCTTTTTGGTCCAGATCTGAGGCTTCTACACTCAGTCGGATATACCTAGGCCTTCCTCTCCTCTTGGGACGCAACT
>JAYMTN010000547.1:0-16026 GCA_036897425.1 Erodium trifolium | reverse complement strand
TACTAAAGTGGCGCTAAACCAATAGTTAGGGTACTGAGGTGAAAATAACCCTATTTTTAACGGTAATATTATAATCGCTTCGTCTTCCCTCAATCTTAACTGACCTTTCAACAAGCAGTCGTCGCCGTTACCGGTGGCCACCATGGCCTCGGTCAAATGGGCCGTTGGCGGTCTCTCCCCTTTCCCTTTTTGATCTACTCCTCTCTTATTCGGTGCAACCATTCCCCCCGTCGTGTTGCCGCTGACCACGAGCTCCCCCACTCCTATGTTTTCGGGATCATGCTCCGCTGCTGCCTCAAGTCCAGGCCTGCCACTACGGGCGTCCTCCCCCTCGAGCTACAGCCGGGAACCCTCCTTCCACGACCTTCGACCTCGCCGGAGACCACGCGCACGTCTCCCTCCCGCGAACTCCGACCGCTTTAACGTCGTCGAAGACATCCCCCTATCAGATCTACTATTAATGAATCTTCGTTTTAAAAAAAATTATTTCAATATCACTCATGAATTGGAATAGTTCCATAGCGTTTATGTCACCAAGTCATTTTCAATATCGATTTTTTTTTAGAAAAAGCAAGGACCAGTGTTAGTCTATACTCTATTACTAACATACAAAGTAGTTTTAACAACCATCTCAATTATTCTCAGTCACAGAATAAAAAATACATGTTGTGCATGAATATTCTTTATAAGGAATATATCTTAGATACCTGACAAGTGAAAAGGGCCATAACTAAAATACAAAATTACGTGTGCACTTGTTTTTTTACTAATATTTTCCATTTATGAAGATTAATATGGTTCGATTTCCAGGGTTATTTTTCTCTCCGAGAGAGGTTCAATTTCCAAGTTTATAAGAAACAAAAATTCATAATTAATTGTAACAAAACAAAAAAAGAAATAGCAGTAATGCGGTTTCCAAATTTCGTAGAGAATTTAATTGAGAATCAATGTAAAGAAGGAAATGAACAGATGCAACGCCAATCTGAGATCACTCATAATATAGAGTAATTAAAAATAAAACTCCATTTGAGCAATAAGGTAATCCAAAACGCCGAGCTCCATATTCACAATTATCCGCTCAGTCATATCATCAATTCCAATTGCAACCGTAAATATCCCCACAAAAAATATTTAAAATAGAAAGAAAAAAAAAACCTAAAATTTTGCAATGCGGTGAATCGCAGGAGCAATCGATACCGAATAATCGCCGAATCACATCCTCGCCGCCGCCAATTCGAGCCTGGAACCGGCCATCATCATGACCTTGAACTCCTCAAAGCTAATCATACCGTCCCCGTCACTATCGACGCCTCCGATCATCTTTTTGCACTCGTCAAAGGAGCACTCCTCGCCGATGCTCTTCATAACCTTGTGCAGCTCCTCCGCGGTGATCGAACCGTTCCCGTCGAGGTCGTAAACGGAGAAAGCATCCCTGAGATTCTCCATAATCTCATCGGAGCCCACGCCCTTGGTGTTGAGCTCGATGAACTCGTTCAGATCGATACAGCCGTCACCGTCGGCGTCCACCTCCCGGATCATGTTTTGCAGCTCCTCTTCCGTGGCGGCGGCTCCCAGGCTGCCTAGGATGGATCCCAGCTCGGAAGCGGAAATCTTGCCGTCGCCGTTGACATCGAATTTGTTGAAGACCTGCTCCAGTTCGTCGATCTGGAAGCGGGAGCTGGTGGTGGAAGACGATCTGGAGAGGGGGAAGGGGCCGGGATTGGCAGCGGAGGGAGAGGAAGCCGAGGAATTAAGCTTCTTCTTCTTAAAGAGAGATCGAAGACCCATGGTATCCGATTTGGGGGAAGATGGAAAATTAGGGCAGATATAAGGAACGGAAAAGAAATAAATATATAAAAGAACGAAACTTGAGGGGAGGGTAAAAAGGACTTTTTATTGGATGGAAGCATCGCATGAATCTGGTCGGGGGCATAAATAAAGGAAGGAATTGCTAAATGTGGAGATTTTTTTATAGGGTGATTCGTGATTAGGTAGAGCTGTCCCTCCTATAATCGGTCGGATGTGATTTTATTTTTGTTTTTATATATCTCTAACGGTTAGATTTCGATGGAGAAGTCAAAGGGTCAAAGGAGGTATATATCGGGATTGGCAGTTGAAGAAGGATTTTCATTTAATTATTACACCCACAAGTCAGTAAATGCCACGTGGAAAACATCTTAACATGATTCATGTATTTTGTTTTTGTTTACATTAATCCAAAAAATCACGAGTTAGCAGGTAACTGTAAATGGAAAGTCAAAGTACAGAGGAGCAATTTACACATAAATCTTAATCATCGTCCATATGTACATCACCTCAATCTCATTTCTCACATGCACATAATAGTTACAAGTGTTGAGGAGCAGAAACTAAAGAGTTGTTGTGGGCGTAGAATTAATCAATGTCAATGTTACATGAACAATGAACTTGTTCCTTATTTATAGTATTACTGCCAGGAAATCAACAACATAGGAAAAAATGCATCTTCTAAATTTGAGTATCTTCCCCTAAAGCTCATGGTTTTCAATAGAAAAAATAACAGAACCACATGAGCGTGTAATGTATCTCGAGTACAAAGGAAAAAAGAATGGCCCGGGGATGCCCAGGCTTATCTTAATTCAAAACCCAATTTCACTGGTTTTAATGAAACAATCTACTACGATATACAATTTTACAAATTATACACAGATCAGTGTATAATTATAGCTGTAACTGCCCTGGACCTCTCCTTGAGGATCTTGATGGGGGCCTGCTCATATCTGATGCTGGAGCTCGCCGAGGTTCTTCCTGTCTTTGCTCCTCCTGCACCTGCAGCACCAGTAGGGGGGAGGCAACAATGTCATTCCACCTCAAACACTAACATATGAGCCTCTTATGTCTTATACAAAAATAAAGGGTTAGTTACTCCTAAGTTTACATGTTTTTTGACCTAGTTACATTTAAGTTCCAAATTCGTTTGCCAACTACCGCATCTCTTTTTCGTAAGTAAATGAGAAAAATGCTCTTAACCCTAATCTCGAAAGACTGCATAACTACCCAAAACATTTTGATTAAATGTAAAAAACGGTTGAATAGATGTGAAAAAGAACTCCTTAAAACATAAAACTGTTAAAAAGACGAATATAGAGCATTTTTTAGATTAGGGTCAAAGACATTTTCTGGCAAAACCAAGCTCTATAATTTTTTTTGAAACTTAGGATATCTGCAAAACACATTCGTGCCTTCTCCAATATGTTCCGACACAAGTTTGCTCCCACATGAACCATGCACTCGCATTTTACAAGAGTGATAGCCAACAACAGCATCGAAAAGGATCCTAAAACGAGTTGGTTGTTTCTATCACCATCCTCACACACCCAAACAAACTACCATAACATTGCAGACTCCTATTTTTATAAATTTGCTCAATCCTAATATTATGCATATTCTTTACAGTTTACATTCGCTCCATCAACTTTTTGAACCTCCATCTATAACATGCTTATTTCAGATCAATAATATTAGCAAAATAATGAAGAGAAAAACCTTTTGGTGTTTGCTAGAGTTGGTACGAAATTGTGCCCGTGCTTTGGCATGCACACGATGCTGCCGTTGCATGTTTTCAAACTGTTGGAGCCTTGTGGAGAAGTTAATTCCATTGTGTGAATTCCCAGTATCTTGGTTCACTTCACCATCCTCGGTACTTTGATGATGAGAGTAAGGGTTGCCTGAAGATGTTCGCTTCAGTTGCTCAGTGTTGAAGGAATATGAAGGCACAGTCTTCAACCGAGTTCGTAATATCTTAAAGGCGGCACTTTGCTGCATCAAACAGGTTTACACAAAGGATGCTGATGTAAAACTAGGCAGAGAAGTGTTGAGATAGTGGCCCTGATTGTGTCATAAACTTACATACCTGAGGAAGCAACATTAAAAGACCATACAATGCTTTCAATAACCATATATATCTGCCAGGTTCAAGAAGCTGCATGAACCAGAAAACAGGTCATTCTCACAAATACTGAATAGCTTAAGAAGACAGATGCTGGAATTATACAACAAACATAAACAACCCACATGCCGCTAAAAAAAGTTGTACCATTTCGGACGTTTTTCAAATTTCCTAGTTAAATAGTGTTTGGTAAGATTTATCTTATCCTCCTTAAGTTACACCAGCTCAATGTAAATCTATCAGAACTTTGTACAGGAATTGAATAAATAAATTAATAAACTAGTAACTTGTTATTCATTACAAAGATCCTATTGCATAAGCTCAATCGAGCTCTTAGTTTAAGAGGTAATACTATTTGGTCATTCAGCTGCCAAGAAACAAAAAGACATTAGAAACACTACTCATGAAATAGAAACTTAGGCAAGTTGTTAATTACAACCTTATTTTGCTTTCCTAATACTAAAACTAAATATTTATGTTATGGCTAGTTCACCTGCAGTCTAAGATAGGCAAAGATTGGAGTTTCCAACAACCGTATCAATTTATCCAGCTGGACCAAGAATTTGACATTAATATCTTCCTCCACCATAGACTGTATCACAACACTGGCATGCTGGTAAGTCTGTTGAGCAAAATATAGAATGAGTAACAAAATATATCAATCATGCCAAAGAGGCTCCACAACAAAAAAGTAAACATATTGTGAACACCCTGATGGATGCCATATGAAGTTTAAGCTCTAACCTGAGCCAAAAAGCAAAGACTTATGATTGCCATTGGTGAATGACACCATGAGGAATACAAGGCAACAAATAAGTTTCTGCCAGCGTCATCAACTAGTGATCGTTTTAGAAGATTTCTAAGCTCAGACAACTCAGAAGATGTAAGTAAAATCAAATTTAAAGCCTGAAACAAAGAGAACGGTTGATTGGATTACACAAATAGACTTACGAACTATATTTCAAAACTTACTAAGAAATACAAGTAAAAAGAAAATTTTGCTAAAAACCTCCATTTTGATCTGAATGAATCATGCCCAAGGGAAGATGCACTCTGCATTTTTCCTTATGTCAAAAAATATGACTGACCTGAACCATAATAGATGCAAAATCCAGGTCGGCTTCTCCCTCCAGTATAGTGGACAGTTCCCTGTAGACCCTTTCAGCATCTAAGAGCACACAAAGGCGGCGGATTATCAAAGCACCACGCCTAGAGAGAGATCAAATAAGCAAGTATTGCAGAAGGGGAAAACAAAAAATCTACACAAGTGATCAAACCAATTAGAGAGAGAGAGAGAGGCTCACTTCTCCAGAAGAGAATTATCGATACGGAAATTATGTACAAGGAAAACAACAAGCTGACGGAAGTGCTGTGGATCTTTTGCAATGCATGCATGAACCTCAAGAACCAGGAGTACTACCTGGGGAGAAGTATCAATTGCATTAACTAAACATGTGGCTGGTGCAAAATCACTTGCAACTCTATAGTATATACTACAAATCTTTCAAACCATCTTTAAGCCAACAATTATGACCATATAATGAAAAATTCTTGAAGAAATTGTCGAAACAATAATCTAAGATCAGGAAGAAATATATATATACCTCATCAGAAGGATCAGATAGTGCTTTCAAAAGGGTCTCAAATATGTCATTCAGAAAAGTCAATACCTGTTAGAAATAGAAAATAAATCTTAACATCATTGACATAACAAAAATAAATTAATAAGAGAAGGATGAGCTTTGGCACAAAGACAAGGATGTTCCCTGAAACCTTCAGGTAACAAGTTTGAGTTAAGGAAACCTCTTTGTAAGGTAGGGGGTGTAAGGTTGAGTACATAAATGGCCCTCCATATATACCCCAAATGGTGGAAGCCTTGTGCAATGGGCTGCCCTTTATAAAATTAATGCTATATGACAGAACATTTCAAAAATCCAAAGAACAAGTATGACTAAGTAATTCACCATGAACTTTAATTGCTTCATGCTATAAAACTTGGCTTTCCTAAGTCCCAAGCTAATAAAATCTGGATGGTTCAGCTTGTAAACTTTTAAAATAAGGTGACCTTGAACTACTCAGTAGATCCCAACATTCCAAAACCTCTGAGTCCCTGTCCCACTTCTTTTGGTTGGAATAGGAAAAAGTACTTAAAAACACCCAAAATTCCTTCTGATAAGTATGATGCAAAATTGACGGGATGACTAGTCTTAATTAAAACAATAATAAAAGCATGTGTCAGGCCGTGCTTTCTGCAAAGATAAGGCTGTCCTGCTTGCTTCACAATTATATGCATATCAAGTTCATGTTACCAGTCCTCTCCACAAAGTTTCTAAAAGGACAACTTACTAGAAGTCCAACATTGCTATTTCAGATAAAAGAGGCCCTCATGTGTGTTGCTCAAGGCGAGACCAATATACCACACAATGGAACTAACACATCATGTCTCACTTTAAAGTTATTTATTAGTCTCTAAAAAGTCAAGGAATACGGACACGAAACAGGAATAAACCCAGACATCTAACCTCTTCAACAAACATAAAAGCAATAAGTTTTCATTAACTAGATAATAGATTTTGGATTATGATCACTTCAAATCTACAGAGGTTTCAAATGAAGTTAAAAAGTGTTTGGATCGGAAGTTTATAAGATGCACTTTCGCCTACCTTGAACTTAGGGTCAGTTATGTGTGATAACACGGTAACCAGATATGGAATCGGATGGTAAAACAACTATATTACCTCAATACGATGTCTGTTTAAAAGGGTTGATATCCAGTGCAATGCTTCACTTCGAGTAGCCTCCCATTCACTAGATAATTGCCTAATTCATCAAAACAGTAAACAATCACCAACAGGTATTTAAGAAGTACAAAGGACTATCGGTACCCAAGCAAGAACCAATTGTTAGCAACACTACCACAGCTACTCCTGGTTTTCAGAAGAAAAAAAAAAAACTATACCTCCTTGCAATAGACAGAATCGCTCCAACATCAAACCCTTCTGCTGGATCAGCCTGAATTGCACGAAGCTCCTCATTGGTTTCACGAGCAACCTTATCCATCAATACACAAGTGTGTTAAGAAAATAAATAAATAATCCGTTGACGGTTGAATGTGCTCCAGTTCAATTAAAATCATAAGAATACACGAAAGAATGTAACATACCACCCTAATTTTTTCTTCCTTATCAGAAATGCAGGGTAAAATTGCTCCCAAAATGTCAGCATAATAAGGAACAAGCTGGTCCCCTCCGAGTTTTACAAACTCGTTTATCTGTAGTGAAAACAAAATGAAATAAATTCACAATGAGTCCAGAACTTAGACAAATAATCCAGAAAACTTCCAGCATTCAATACTACAAATAATTACAATGTTACATTGTAGAACAATTCTGAAATAAAGTAGCACGAAAACTTCCATGTTATATTTACCCAAGTGATAGCTGTTAACCGAGTAAATTCATCTGGAGAAGCGGCCCTCTGCACCAGAATTTCAGCCATGCGACCATAATCTACAGACTTCAAGAGTAGCACTGCTTCGAGTCAAAATACAAATGAACAAAAGATTTCGTATTTAAGTAAAGATAATTTATTCAAATGGTGCCTTGGAATGTTATCTTCTATTTAAGTGAGAAGTATATAAACGCCAACCCCAAATGGGTCAAAACGATTCCAGATATAATGAGAGAAATAATAATTTAGAGGCATGTATCAATGTGTTACCATGTGCGACTATTCAAGTAATAGCTAGAGAGCAGTTTTACAAGCATTAATAACAAATTTAGGTATTAGATGTTGGCAAGAATCTTACTGGGGAGTTCTTGATCTCTTGAAGAAACTCTGAAAGAGCTGAATCAGCTTGTTGCCTTATTTCATGACTGGAATCACTTAACATGTTGAACAAACCTGATGTTGTTTAAGTATTTATGTTCCATACAGTTAGCAGTACATAACACAACAGTTACAGAAGAAAGTCATAATTTTTAAAGTAATGAACCACTTACCATCAAGAAAATCAGGAAGGAAACCTAGCATATCAATGTCCGGAACACTATCTAATACAGTGATCCATCCTACCAAAAACTGGCGCACATAGGGATTTAGGACATTCATCCTCTCTCTTAACAATGGTATAAATTCTTCAATGCTGTGGGAAACACCATGTCCAAGTTACAATGCTTTGTACAATCAGTAAGCTGAGAATGCATAAAATGAAAACGGAAGTACAAAAATCAAAGAGGTATTATGATAGCACACCTGAACTGATCACTTTCAGTGACAATGTCCTGTTTCATTATAGCGTGATTTGAGAATTGATTTCAAACAAAAAAAAAACATATTTCTAAATGATAACAGGAAACCAAATAATTTGGAAAGGGGAGACTAATACCTTAACAAGCCGGTCCAAGAGATGGGCAGCACTCTGTACATTGCCATCTGAATCAGCCGAAAGCTTACACAATGCATCAAAAATTTGATTGAAGAATATGATGAAGTCTCCCCGGACCACCTAAGCATTTCCAAAATATTACAGACAAAACAGTATAGGTTCCAGAAGAAGAAAATAGTCATATAACCTAGTTGTCATTACAGTCTTACCTTTGCAATATTGTATAGAGCTTCACAAGCATAATAGCGAACTCTGCTATCTTGGTCTGAGAAAGAATTGAGCACAGGGGGCACAATTTGCTGGCAAATTACAACAGAAACAAAATTAAATCTTGAACAGTAGCCAAACATATAGAGGAACAAAGAGAAAGGGAAATGTTGCATGAAATACAAGGGACAAAACATGATAGCAAATAATAACCCAGTATGTGTGGTGATTAGCGCATATTCAAACACGTGAATAGTACAAGTCTGCTATTGATCAATAGACGACTGAATATTTACAAAACCAGAATA
Source organism: Erodium trifolium (assembly GCA_036897425.1). NCBI lineage: Eukaryota > Viridiplantae > Streptophyta > Magnoliopsida > Geraniales > Geraniaceae > Erodium > Erodium trifolium. Next base: position 7,196 of record JAYMTN010000547.1, on the reverse strand, counting down.
ATTTCAATCATAATTAATCGGATAAGGTAGGAATAAATTGAAGAAGAAAAAAAAAACAATTCTCTTAATAAATATAAATCCCTTTTCCCTGTATAAGGTTGTCAATGTCTACATATATAACAGTAAATAACCGTTAAAGGACACTTGACGCAACCGGAATGTTTGTATATTTTACTCTTCCATTTGATTGGCTAATAAAGAGTAGCATTGTCTATATCTGAATCCATGATATTCTAAAGAGTTCAAACAAAAATTCAAATCAGATTAGATTATAAGGAAAGTTATGAGAAAATGGTGCATATCTGTTCAGCAATGTCAAAGCATAGTTCTTTACCATCAAAGGACTGGAACTTCGGAAGGGGTATTATTTAATTTGTCCAAGTACTTTTGATGAACGATAAGTTATAATTTGTTATCTATAACTAATTTCCAAGTCAAAAAGTCTTTAAACTAAAACCCAATCCAACAAATTTAAAGATTGTGCACTTTTCTTAAACATTAAAGCTACCGATTTTCTTCCATTGTTCAAACCTTTCTTTCCTAACATTCCAAGCAGTTAATGCAAATTTCGATTGGAAAAACTATACTCTACCGACTAGGTGCTGAAATGTGCCCAGTAAACAATATGAAGTGAATTAAAACAATGATGGAGATTAAAAAGGAAATCCACGTACGCAATCTTACAGATAACGCAATAGAAAGAAATCTGCCAAATTTCCAGGGTTATACGGAAAACAAAATCAAAATTCACAAATAAGGCAATTTTCAGTCAAAGCTATAAACTTTCCAAAATAACATAGGGGACTACCAATCCATGATTCGAATAAAATTTTACTATACAAAGAACCAACTATGACTAATACATTCATGAACACCCGCCACCTAACCTAAACAAGGGAAGTAGAATGAAACTCCAAAGCATACGCCAGACACTATGCTACTAGTGAACAGATTTTTCAGCATGGGCATGTCACTCTCTTTGCAATATCTTAAAGTTCAGCCACAACTGTTACTACTGAAATTGGAATCATTTTGCATTCAGTAAGCAATTATAAACTTCCAAACTAGTTCATACCCATCTACCAAACCAACGAGCAGTTCAAATATTTACCAAATAAACATTTCATAGAAGACGCATATCAAGACCCTCACCTCAAGATGCTGTGCAGCATCTGAAGTCAACCCAACTGTAGCAGCAGCTAATCCAATCAATCCTCCCTACACAATCAAGTAACAAAAACCTAGGAAGTCACACTCCACACACCCAGAGAAGTGAAATGGGACAAGAATGCAAGATGAGTCAGAAACCCAATCACCAACCTTCCGGTGATTCGCCTGGGGCGAGTAGGTGAATTCCGTCGTCAACAAACTGATCACGGCCGATATCTTATCATGATCCCCGGCCACAGCTAGCTGCTTCACAATCCCCTCGACCTAAACACACCCCATATGCATACAAGCAAAATTGAATCAGTTTACGATCCAGAAAAGGAAAAAAACAAAAAAAAAATAGAGAAGTCGACCTCAAGAGCGGCATTTTTGCGCTTCTCGTAGAGCTTGTCGGCGAGGTTGCGGAGCACGGAGGCGGGAATAGCAGAGAGAGCATCGGCCATGGCAAAACCCCTTGCAATTCTTCGATTCCGGCCAGAAGAATGATGTAAGAAAAATAGAAATGGTTTTCGGACAAAATCAAAGTCGTTTTCGGATCTTCTCTGGTTGCAATCGGAACATGACAACCCCTCGTCGAGGGTTTTGAAGATCGGTGAGGGGATTGGGTCGATTGCGGAGACGAAGAATCAGATCTGGCGGAAATCGGAAAAATTGAGAATGCGACCACCGAGAAATATTTATTGAATTGGGGAGAACAGTTGGTGTTGGGGGTTACAAACAATAGGAGGAGGGAGGAGCTGAGGTCGCCAGAGAGGCTGGAAGGGACTGCGGTGGTCCACTGAAATGACAGTATTGCCCCTAATCCAGATCTTATATTGTCTACAGTCGGATCTATCTATATCTGGAATTTCGATTTGACATCCCAAATGACCTAACTTTCTTCTTTAATTTCCCATTCCAAAATTAGATCGTGCCTTATTTTCAAATTATTTTTTCTTTTCCATTATAATTCTTAAGTTTATCCAAACAATAAGGTTTTGTCTCAACATCATCAACTTTCAAATACGAAGAAAATGATAATCGTGGGGCCTTTCATTTCCTTATAAAGAAATGGTTAATGATGTTTTGCTAAAAGGATACTGGGGATTCGACCCAATTCTACCATGAAATGGATATTAAGAATTAATTTTGTATATTAAAGAACAGATTTTTTTATTGCATTCCAATTGGATAAACAGTTACTTACCTTCAGTTCATTTTCGAGCCTAAATAAATTATTGATGCTTATTGTCAAGAAATTGGTGTTAATTCACAATTATGAGTAAGGGGAAAAGTATAGTAGGATGATTTTAACTTGTCTTTCCGTGCCCGCTTTCAAATTTTCATATTTGAAAGAAAAACAAGAGAAACTAATCAAATTCTTGTGTTCTTTCCATAAACGACTGAATATTACATTTCATAGTTGAGCTGCAAAACTAATGTTACAGAATCAAGCAAGAAAAGGAGACTATGAGCTAGATGAAACAGGACAACGATTTGATACACAATGATACAGAGAGAGCGAAACAATCAATATCGATCAAACGAAAAAGGACTTATAAGCGACTCTTCAAGTTCTCGGAAGCCTCTGTAGACTGCTTCAGTCTGGTTTTGGGGGATCGCAAGCCTCCTTATCTCTGTCATATACCTGCCAATCCAAAATCCATCTCCAAATGAGAACAGAGATCCATAGAAAATTATTGAACAAAATAATGTGCACCAAAAACAGATCAGCATGCTTTCATAAACAAAAAAATTGTTCAAGATGTGTAAAAATTGATACTAAAAGTAATTTCAAATCTCGATATTCTCAAGAAAATAATATATTTTCTATGAAGAGAAATGGAAGTTGACCTGTTTGCAGCACTGGAAATCTTATCTCGAACACCTTGATTGATGATTGCTGACTGCTCCAGTGAGAAAGTACCACCTAAAATTAAAGAAGCTCCGGTGGAACTTGTGCCCATTCTCTGAGCGAAGATAGACATGGCCCATTCACGAAGTACCACTAACACTGACCGAAGGAGTCTTAGCCTAAGATTTGGAGATGGTAAAATAGCACCATTTGATAGTAGTTGATCATAAGTGTTCAGCACAGGTTCTGTTGACCCCTTGCAAGCAGCTAGAAGAGCCCTTGCAATGTCTTCATCTCCAATGACTTCGGTCCCTGAATTGAGTCTCTCCTACAATATGGAACAAAATGTTCATTGAATACATAAATTCGCATGCTTAGCTTAATGATAAAATTTATTATTTCAGGTAATATAGTGACAGTAAGAAGATGCGTAAATGAAGTTGAGAGTGAATGTACCAGTGCAGCCTTCTCAAGGTGAAGACAGAGAGAGTCTAATGGCAAAATTGCTCCATCTCCAGGATACATGTGGGAACCAACTCTCTTCAGCACAGAACAAGCTTCAGCAATGCCACCTCTTGAAAGTGCCTGATCAATAAGCCTGGCCCAAGTTTCTCTTATGATGCTGCTATCGGCATCCCCTGTATAGTTGGCGAAGTAGAGCATTTCCAAACATATCTATCAACAAAAGACAACAGACAAATCAATGCTTGAGAAGTGGAGAACCAAAACATACTTCAAATATTTCAAAAGCTAATTATGCTTCATGATAAGAAACGCTTGTACTATTGCACCAATACCAGGAACCAGCAGAAGGTGGATGAAGTTGAAGATGATGTATATAACTAGATGAGTAGATGTAAACTGACACCCAGATAACATAAGCATTTCATAATATCATTAAGTATAACGCAAAACCGTTAAGCATTTAGCTTGATTTAACAATGTTTGGTCCAAACATGCCTCCAATTTAAGCGAGGAACATGACAAATTTGCATATTTGTAGATTGAATGAAGCGAATTATAACATAATGATGGACTGATGAAGCAAGATAACACAAAATACATACCTCCCAAAGTTCAAATGGAACTGCAAATTCATTATATAGTTGAGTTATACTCTTTGAATCCAAGGAAAGCTCTCTAGCCTTCTCTCTTGCAGCATTTGCAAATTCCACATCGGCAGTTAAATCACCTTCGGGTACAGAATCAGATGTGCTAGCAGTAGTATCTAACCTTGAAGCTAAAGCCTCTAGTTGTTCCTTCAATTTTATTTGAAATCTAAGGACTGTAAGTTTTCCTTCTAGCAGATCTAGCAATCCACTGTCAAACGCACCCCGGGTAGGGCCTAGCAAACCATCATTGTTACTTGCATTTTTTGCTTGTAGAACCGCATTACTCAAGAATTGTTGCCTGACATTGAAAAAGGCAAATAATTTCAGGCAAAACACAGGCCAGACAGAAGGAGAAATTTGGAACATAAAAAGTTATTTCAAGTTGGCTTGGTTTATTTTATTTGCACAGATCAAAACATAAATCATAGCAGCTCCAAGAAACAATCTAAGACAACTTGTAATTAGATAACACATATTTATGTGTGAGCACATCTATGTTTAAATTTTACATATAAGTGGAGATGGACTATATATAGGCATTGTCACCCCTACTTCATGTGGGCTGAAGATAGCAGTAGGAGCAGCAGATGACCCTAGACCCTAATCAGTTTGCCTTTGTTATTTAATAGTTACATTCTGATGCATATGAGGACTCCAACTCCCACAATAAAAGCTTAACCTTACTGGTTAGGTTAGATTTTCAACTTTATATGTAGTTTATCATTCCATCGTACAGCAATTGGGACTTGCAATCTTCAAAAGTTATACAGGCATTTTTTTCATTAATGAAAAACACATACTAAAGATCGGTTCGAACACAGTTGATGTGATTCATGTGAACTTGGCAGTCTAGCCTAGCCTGATACAACTGGCATGAGTGCACGAAATTGTTACCTTTGTTCTAGAGTTGGATTATCACCAGCATCAGTAGACCGCCTCTCAGCAAGTCTTAACAATACATGAGCTGCAAGCACATGTTGTCGCTTTAACACGTAATAGCGTGCCAGGAGATCAAAATACTTGGTTTGATTATACAGAATAGGTGCTCCTGACTGACGCATTGGAGAAGTTGCTGATGTTAATGCCGAAACAGCAAGAACCTATGGGACAGAAAATAGAAACAAGAGAAAATTAATAAAAAGAAAATCTATCAAGTTTTGAAGTATGATTTGGAGTTACATACACATGTAAAAGATGTATAAATAGAGAGAGCAACTTTGCCGCAACTACAAGCAATCTTGACATGTTTTCAATGCTAAGAACAGAACTTGAAAAGGTTAAACAACAAAAATAAGAACCTCTTGAACGGGATCGCGACCAGCACTTTGCAGAAAAGGCACCAGATCAGGTCCTCCATACTCCAGCAGTTCATTTTCAAGGCCCACATCGATCATAGCCCCGTATAGGTACTCATGAAATAATCTGTCAGGTAATTGCACACCAAGCTGAACAATCTGGCAGATATATTTTTTCCGAGAGGTTTGATCAAGGACAGACAATGTAGTAGCAGGTCTAGGGGACCCAAATTCCCTCTGTGAACCCTCGCCTTTCAGAGAACGCAGAGCATTGATAATAATCTCATAGCATTGTTCCCGCTGAGCAATTGCATATTCTCGTCTTGATGCATCAATTTGGTCATTGAATGCATCACCCGCAGGATCAAGAGTCTGAGCCTTTTGTAGAGGTAGGCGAACCACAGCCTCATAAAATCTGCAATGCCTTCTATATCAGCTCAAAGATACAATTGTTTAATTACAGGTAATAAAAAGATGTTGACAACATAAACTGACCTTAAGTCCTCAAACCTCTTGCAAACAGTTCGTAAATCAGCAGATTCAGGAACTCTACTCAAGGCATTGAAAGCTTCTCTTGCAAGGTTCTCCTTCTCTCCAGTATTTGATGTTAAAGCAGCTCTTTCAAGACATTCCACAGCTAAGTAAAATTTGTGATCAGACTCTTTGTAATAACTAGGGCAACCTTCTCTTAGTCTCCCACTTATGTCATCAACTGTACCCCTGCCATCAGGACCAGTGTAATGCTGGACCAGTAGATACATCAATTAAGGAAAAGGAATAGTATGGAACATAACAAAGCCAAAAACGACCAGAACAATCAAATAAAAGTTAGACAGAAACTCTGTTCACTAATACTGAACTCTATTTATGGGCTTCCTGAATGATTTAGATCTCAACTAGCATTACCTCCATCAGAGCAGATATAAGCCGTGTAGCGAGGTGGTCACCCTCATCAGAACAAACTAACTGATGGAATGACAACTGAAGTAAAGCCTGCCTGAGATTAGCATCAAAAGCCTGAACCAGGCGTGTGATATGATGTTGAGCAAGAAGTTGGAGCAAAAACAGAGCTTCACCAGATCTTAGAAGTAACTGTCTGATACATTCCATCGCTCTCACCTATTTTGCAACAAAGCAAAACAGTTAGCCAGAAAAACATGGGTATCATAACATGTATAAGCTCTGGCAATTTCAACATACCTCCATTGCAGCCAATTCTGCAGGATTATATGGCAAACGCTGTCTTTTACTAGACCCCATACCACCATTAGACTCAGTGTTCTGTGCAGATGCACCAAATAAGTTTCTCACCATACTCCTGTCACCAGCAGCTAATTCTGAACCAGTTCCATACAGAATGGATCCAGTCAAGTCACCTAACCCAGCTACACAGCCATAAAGCCCTCTCCTCTGGCTTTTCCTAGATCTCAGAAACTTCTCTAGAGAACGGATCTTGTTTTCAAGAATTTGCATGGCACCAACAGAGAGTCTGCATAAAATCACCCCACTATCCGATAAAGCATCTGCAGAACCCATACCACCTTTTGAGACCATAACAGGGAGTTCCCATAGAGGAAAGAGCAACCTTGATGAACACAAACACAGCCCTTCATGTGCACCAGAAAGTAGAGGTTCAGCTTCCTGCACAACCTGTCCCATGCTGAACCCTCCTGTTGCTGCTCTGGAGTTTGACAACGCGCTACTACCTTCAAGCTGTGGCATTCCAACAACTCTTGGATCCTCAAAAAGTTCAGCAGCCTTTTCAGAAACAAGGGTTGTGATTAG
>JAYMTN010000546.1:0-16035 GCA_036897425.1 Erodium trifolium | reverse complement strand
TTCTAGGATTCGGGTTGGGATCGGGTATTACAAAACCCGCCCCATACCCGACCCGTTGCCATCCCTAGGCTCATTCTAGCAAAAATCTGTATTTACACCGTCATATCTAAAAGATAGTTCAACGCAATTGCAATCTTCGGAGAATATCACAAATCAGGTTTCTCTAACCATTGAAAAATAATAGCAGTGAACACCACAGGATTGAGGTTTAATGGCAGCAAAGAACACACAAAAGTATGAATTCTTACCTCGACATCCATTCCATTGAAAGGGGTGGAAGCCATTGTTTTTGCCTTCGACAAAATTACTACATCCAAATCTCCGACATCGTGTATCGAAGCACGCATAAACTCTGCTGAAAGAATGCTACAAGAATGAACTTCATAAGTTACTAGAAAAACTACCCAGCAATGCAAGATATGCAAAGAGCCAAAGTAAAGGTAGCATCATATGCAATAGAGTTTGAATCATACCAACCATGTCAGACAAAAGCAAAACTCTCTAAAACAACTTGGTATCGAACTAGATTGTATCAACATGAATTGGCAAAATATCAGTATAAATTCTTGAAAGTCACAACTTCATTCAATCATCTCCCAGCAAGTTATGCATATAGTATGTCTTAGTGATCCATCATCACAGTTCTGCTTGATCTATAGGTTGATTCCTAGCATCGACGTTTTGTCGAGTCACAACTGATTTTTCTCTTATTAGTAAAACTTACATAATAAAATAAGGAGCTCAAACCAATTATATCATGCATGCAATGTAAAAGAGAATATAATTATAGATAAGCTCCTGATACTCCAAAGAAAAGTTTTGATACAAATAAAATAATATATACACATAAAAAGAGAAAGGAAGTGAAGTAGATTACTCCAGATCGCTTATTGCCTATTAACGATGTATTGAACCATCAATATAGAGAATGTACACCCATCAATTTAATTCAATGTGAATAAAGCTTCCAGCTTAAAAGGCTATATATTCCTCTCAAGGGCCAACATAGTATTTGCTTTTGCCTTTTAGCCAAAGAAAAAAATCAGTGATTCATCAATAGTACCAGAACATATCCAATTTTTCAATACCGCATATACACAACATATTTTCTTTGATCTCTCCTAATACTTGATCGACCCTAGATTTTCACAAGCCCCTTCACATTTCTTCCCATAAATTTCTATACCCATATTTCTTAGATTCGTTGTTTTGAAGAAGTATGTCCTAAGTTATCTACAGCCCCACCCAAAAGATCAGGAAGAACAACACATACATAGAGAAATTGGGTAAAAAAAACAGAGCAATTCCAGGACCATGGAGATGCGAAGTCACACTTTCAATGTCATCAGCAAAATAGTATACCTGTTTATGGATTCTATTGATGCTGAAACGTGATCCCGAAGGTGACGAAAGCAATGTAAACCAGTAAGCTCATCACCCTCCTATCAATTATGAATGAATGCAAATCAGTTTCTTAGTTTACAGGTTAGTGCAATGATAGGTTTACCTATGATGGTGAAATGTAGTATTAGAGAAGAGAAGAGTATCAGAAAAATGTTTAAGAACGAAACTCCAAAGCTTCCAAACTATCAATATATACAAGTTCGGTTTGCGGCCAAGTATGTAGGGCAACAAAATGGAAACAGCATATCATAAAATGTGGATATCGTGTAGACTAGTTGTGAATCGAGTAAAATTAGGGTTAACATAGTAACAGCAAAGAGAATGATGAAGAATGACGAAAATAACATGTCTGGAGGTTTACATAGTAACAGCAAAGAAGTTAGTTATTCTTACAGCAAATAAAGTGGACATACCAGTAAGTGCTGCAGATCATCAGTGACATCCAAAGCACCAGCACAGTCAGCAGATGCAACTAGCTGCAAGACAATAACGTACATTAACTTATCGTTTCCTTTCTCTCTAAGTATAGACGATAATCCGAAATTCAGGGATTGAAGTTGCTGATTGAAATCTGGACTGGTAAATGGTATAGGAGCAGAAAATATTTATCATGTTATATAATGATAAAAACTAGGGTCGCCAAAATCTAAGTAAGAGTAATGCCAGACCTAGATTAAATAATGACTTTAACCCTTGTTCAAGTCAAAATGGAAGACTTCGTTATACTTGAATGCTACACATAAATTTTCACAAGTACTTCCTATTCCTGCCAGCATGCCAAAATTGACCTTTTGTATTGTTTGATCAGAACTCTAATTTTATTATGGATCAAATATCTATTCTTTTGATGACTGATGTGCACACGATACAAAAGTGGTGGCCCAATACATTAAAGTCCCACCATTTAGGGGTCTGGGGAGTGTCAATACAAGTACTCTCAGTCTGCTCATTTTTGCGGAGAGAGACTTTCTAAATCAACCCCATCACCTCACAGTCAAAAGGCAGCAACTTTACCATTGGGCCAAGGCTCATCCTCGTGTACACATAAAGGTGAGCCTTATGATAAGAAATCTCCAGTCACATACAGAACATGAACAAGTAGTGAATTCTAGACGGACAAAGTAACATATAGCCATCATATTATAAAGCAAAACACCCTGAAAAAGACACTGAATATGGTTCTCTTGCGTCTGTTTAAGAGTTTTGCCAAAACTAGTTTTGGGGTTTGCATAAGTTTTTCCCAGGTTCAACAATTAAATTGTTCCATCTCTCCTTATTCTGAACAGATAATTATCCAAATGATTGTATAGGCTCTAATATTTCAGTGATTGATGATTAGTAATCCACAATTGCCTTAAAAAGTGCTATAGCAAGACAAATATATACATATCGACATTGGTTTCCTAATACATTTAACATATAATGCTGGCTCTACTGGTGTTTCTCCTGCTGAAACCAAAAGGACGCATGATCATCCAAGTTAGCATTGATTACTACTCTCGCACTAGCTTGTTCTACATCTAAATGTTCCCCAGCATTCATGAAATTTCTAAGTTTGTTGAAAAAATTGACATTTAGAACCAGATTTCAATTCTTATTGATAAGCTTGTAAAAGCAAGAAGCAGTACCAACTTAAGAGCTGAAAGTGCTTGGTTGACATAAAGTATAAGCCTGAGTTTCTGCTGTAGAGCAAGTAAATTGCTCCTGGTGCCATGGCGCTCCGGAACTTGCCTAGCCGAATCCACCAAATCAACATCCAAAAGCCTAATCGTTTCCTTCAAGTCACGAATTCGGCTACATCCCTCCACGATCTTTGTATTCAAGTCCTCCAGCTGCCCCTGGGCCTCGAAAAACGAATTGGAGCGAAGCGAAATCTCCTTCACCAAGTGCAACTCCACCACGTCCAAGTACTGCGACAGCCTGTCCTGCAGCACGAGATTCTCCGACACATTCGAGAAGGGGCATGCGGCTCGGAAGGTGCCACCATCCTCGAGAGCGAAATCCTCCTTGAAGTAGAGAGCAGGGACCTCCCGGAGGCAGGCAACGAGGGCCTCGCCGCTGGCGGCAGTGGCGTCGGGATCGGGTCTCTCCTTGGTAGCATGGTCGCGGATGTCCTCGAATCGGTTGTAGGAGTCGGAGACTTGGGCGAGATAGGAGGTGAAGTCCGATCGGGAGACCTCGGAGAGGGCCTTGGCGGAGGAGATCGGGCTGAATTCGGGAGGCGCAACGGCGGTGGAGGAGGACCCCCAGCCGGCCCAGGAGGCGTCCGATTTGCCAGCATGGGGGTTGTTGAGGATGGAGGAGAGGCTGTTGATGCTGGCGTCGGACATTTGCTTGGGAAACGAGGAAGAGATGGTTCTGGTGATGCTGGTGCGCGCGGGGGAGACGGCGGGAGGGTCAATGTGGGACCTTCCCGATGAGGAGGACGATGAGCGGGAAGGTTGAGAATCCATGCGGGGATTGAGGTTTAGGATCGAAGAAGAAGCATGAAAATTGAGGTTCCTGATGCGAGATCTGGAAATGGAAGATCGGTCAGGAACGAGATTGATCGAACCAGAAAGACACTGAAGTTAGATCTCTCTCCTTCCTCCTTCTGTGAATTGGATCTGGTTTTGGGACTCTAGAGAGAGAGAGAGTGCGTGTGGTGTCAAAATGGGCTGTCCTCAGAACCGGCCTAGGCCCGGTCCGGGAATGGTCTTATAAGACTATTTGTCTCTCTTCAGAACCGGCTTGAAACGACAACGTTTTCTGGATTTTCTCTTCCGAGTCATCAAAAGGTGTTGATCCCAAATCAATTTCCCGAGTCTGATGATTTCGGAGCCAGCGAGAGAGAAAGCTGCTGGGACTTCCATTTCCATGGCGGATTCGACAATCCGTTCCAGCATTTCCTTCTTACACACTGGACCAGATTCTTCACTGCTTCTCCTTCCCAACGCCATGAAGCCACCGAGAGCCGTACCCAATGCTCCACAGGTAATTTCAATTCCACCTTCTCCGTCTTCGTTAGTCTTGCAAATTGTGTGACAAATGAAATGGTAAGCACTAGGAAGAGGATTGGAACTTCATTGTTATTGATCATTTAGAAGGAATCTGACTGGTTTTCTATCTGGTATTAGGTGTTTCCTTCTATGGGTCAGTTCCCATTTTTCAAGTATGTGACTTTAGCTTAATTAGGAACCAAGTGTTCATTTGGGTGTGTGTATATATATGTATATGTACATCATGTGTTGTTTGAATTTGAACATGTACTGGCTATTTCCCACATTTAACTAACTGTAGATTTTAAGGAGTCCTTTGGGTGTAAATGTCTGTATGTAGTAACCTGATTGGGGTTTTGTAAATTTACACTTCCCAAGTGTAAGAATAAGTTAGTTTTACCTGTGTGAGAAAATAAAAACCAATTGCTGGAGTTCTATGGAAATCATTGAGTTGGGATCTGAGTAAAGTTTGATGACAAGAGATTTACCAAAATAACAGATCTTGTTTCATATGCATATATATATAGGAGCATATTCCGGTACAAACCAATCCAAAGTTACAGAATGTTATAAACGAATGTCCATAATTTTGAACATGGTATTCCAGAATTTGATTCCGTTCCAGAATGTCCAGAATTTTGAACCTCGTGGTACAGAAACCATTTGGTCTGTAGTTTGTAGTTTAAGTCCGGTTTGTACCTGAAAGTGCCCCTATATATATTGTCTTGTTTTGCTTCTGGCTTATTTGATCATTGCTTTATCAGTTGCTGACTTAATATAGTTGGTATTTTTTTGGTTTTCAGCAATGATATGCTTGTAAGAAGCGGGAACCCGTTCTTTGATGGTCTTTTAAGAGGTGATGATGCCTTAACGAATCCTGCTCCTGGAGCTCTGTTCTTCAAGGAAGTGCTGGCACTGACCGGAAAGAGCATTTCTCGGGCCACCTCAGATACAGGTGACATAAGGAGCAGAAAAGTTGTTTCAGAATCATTAGAAGGTACATTTACAGCAATGGTTCTTGAACCATTGGGAAGGTCATCATCTGCAAGGTTGTCAAAGTTGCAAAAACCTCTTCATGTACACTGCCAAGTTTTCAGTCAGATTCAAGCTTCAACTTGGATGATCTCAATGATAGATTGGAGTCTGCTACTAGGACTATTGAAGCAAGTGAAGATGGATTGCCTGGTCTTGGAAGGCCGATTATTGAAAAATCATATAGTTTGAGAAAAAGAAATCAAACTTATCAAAGATCCCATTTCCTCAATCTCCCAAGAAATGGAGATTGTCAAATCATGTGAAAGTGTTAACAGGTTAAACCAATTTTGAAGTCTAGAAGGGACCATGTGAATTCTGGTGTACCAGGAAGATTCTTGCATGCTGTGATATCTCCGGTAATTCCTTTTGATGACATTTTCATGAAATATAAATGAAACATGTATAGTGGCTTTAAACTGCATGCTTCAGTTCAAACCCAAAAAAAAACATGTATATATCACCCAACAAATAGAGTGGTCCTTACCATTTCCTGACTCCTTTTCACTACAGTATTAAGACAACTTGTCTTTTCAATCATATTCATCTCTTTCTCTATCATATGGTAGCAACTGTAACACTTGTGTATGAATTTATAGCCTTGTGCTGTGCTATCTTAACTTGGTATCGCAACTTTGAGATTCAGAATGGACAGAAGTGTAAATTTGTCGTATGAAGTTCTGGAAAAGGTTGATTATAACAAATGGAATGGAAAAATCATGCATAACAAAGGTTCTTTTCAGGTCAGTTAGCGAACCAACTTATGAATAAATTATGGTGAACTTATTTTCTGATTATATACAGATGTTTGTTCTGTATATAATCAGAAAAATCTTCAATTGCAGAAAGTTGAATTATTTATTCATGTTTTACCACATTCAGTTTGTATTACAATGCATATATTTGTATAGTGAAGGAGCTGACTGAATTTGAGTTTCTGACCTACTCAAATTAACCCAGCCAACCCTCTTTATCTTATCAATTTTAATATGATACCGTGCATCTTATATTTTAATCATAGTTTTAAATTTTGAAATTAATAATTAGAAAATGAGTTTGTGTTCACGCAAAAGAGCCAGCATATAACAAAAGCTCTTTGTCTTCCTTTTACAGGTTGATTCTGCATCATATCTTTGGGACAGAACTGTTACAGTAGAACCGGTATGGCACAAGTGAAGATTTTCTTATTGCTTTATTTGCTATTGTTGAGAACTTTTGCTCATACCATCGCTTCTCTCTTTGGTAAAACTTGAAATTTTCATTCTTTGGATAGTAATGGAGCACTACTTAAGCCCTTTAATGCTTATAATTTGGCATGTCTTAAAGGTCAATTAACATGGGTTCTTGAGCCTCAAATTTTTGCATCAGAGATGATTTAAATCAACGAGTTGCAGAGTCGATTTAACCATTGTCACATTAGAATAATGTTCAGGTATGAATCGGAATAAAGTGGATAGTTTTTTCAGACTATTTTCCATCATTTAGGCTTTGCTGGTCAACAAAAGAATATCCAAACGAACATTGCACCAATAATCTATGGTTAGGTTTTGTTTCCATGAACAAGAAACTGAAACACACAACCAAAACCAACCATTTGTTGTAACATGTTTTGTGTCTTCTTCAGCTTCATGTTTTGTCGCCTCTGCATTTTTCGTCATGATCTGTGTCCTGTAGTTGACCCTCAACATGATTAGAGCTTAATTCAATGGCTGATGATGTATTAAACAATGATTAGCACCAGATCTCCAGCTCTACTATACTGTCTCCTTCCTACCTCCCAACCATCTTGCATCCAATCATATATTATGGTAATTTAACCTTAAATATATACTAATCTCAATCCTCACACCAATAATACACCAATATACATATATATATACACACTCACTATAGATCAGCATACATGTATCTACGCTTGTTTTTATATGTATAGAAAATCAAATTCAGTGCACCAAACATACCAATCTCACAGCTGCATATATACAGATATAATGTAACTTAACCAGAAGACCAGCTTCTTCCTGGTCTCTTCTTTTTAAATTTTGTTCTCATCTTTGGTGTTCACTTTTATACCCAAACAAATTATAAGGTTGAGATCAATGCTTGACATGCTTTTGGAATTTTTGAACAAACTTTTGATTTCTTATACTAATTTGACCTTTAATCTTTCAAATTGTTTTGGTTCCGTTTTGCTTTATAGAGTAAGCATATTTTTGTTTGACTTTTGAACACGTTTAAGAGGGAAATGAAGCATAATTTAAACTTATAAATTAGAAAACTACAAATTTAAACTTTCCTTTTAGTTAAAGTTTTGTGAAGTTTCAAATTACTTAATTTCATCATCACGATTTTCGATTAAACCTCCTGATATTTGGATTCTTTAGTTTGATTTGAAAATCATTGTTTTAAATTATATAAAAAATTAAAACCGTATTATAATTAATATTTAATAAAAGAAGGTTGTGTGTCATTTAAATACAATCCAAACCTAGTTCTCGGCTATGATCATTGGAGTATACAATTTTGGACAAAACTGAACAATGATTGTGATGTAACTTGAAAGGCTAATTAATTCTACAATTAATAGAGAAATAGGAAGTGTGTTGTTGTGACGATAAGAATGTGTTAAGAACAAGATAAAACCAAAATGGAGTGATTGAACTTGAACTGGTGGATAGAGACCTAACACGTATTCAATAACGGTCAATAATAAACTTTAGCTTTTGCTTTAGGTTAAAGCCTGATTATATAAATCGTGCACTAAGGATTAATTAATAAAGAGATGATTAAAGCAGAGTGAATTTATATTACCAAAATAGACGAGAAATGATTAAGAAACCAAACGACTGTCCGACAGCGGGTCCCACCAGAAAACGACAGAAGCGAGTGGTCGTTTAAGCTCAATTTTCAATATTAAATGGGGCGGTGTCCCCACCCGACCCGGCACGCCCTGCTCCAGATTCCATATCCTCTCCTTTTTCAATAAAAAATATTAAATAAACAGAAAGCTCTTTTTCTCCTCTTTATTTTTGTTTTTATTTATATTCATTTACAAACATGCACCAGATAGCGAGAGGCGAGAGCGTCGGTGGTGTGTTTCCGAAATCGCCGCGAAGGACTCCTGCTTCATAATCGCCGAGTTTTTGCCGAAGATGAAAATAAGCTCTGATTTTAATATTTGTTTGTCACTAATTAAACGTGTTTTCGATGAATATTTGCTTAATTAATACGAAGTGCAGTCTTTTAAGTTTTAAAGACGATAGTCTCGAAATTTGACGGCCATAAATAGATTAGGATTGCAATTTCTTTATCTATTTGTTTTGAGTAACGTGAGTAATTGTGCACATGCTCACATTTAAGGCTGATTAAACTTGGTCAATGTAGCTATCAAACCATATCGAGGAACTTAACATTTAGGTACGGGAATGAACTCTAGTATGTTTACTATCAAATAATATGATCTCATTTAACAGATTGCGTAGCATTTAGTTTTTTTATGTTTAATGTTCAAATTAAGATAATAATAATAATAGTATACTATAACAAAGGAAAACTGCTCTTTCAATCTTAGCCGTCTGTTGTAGTCGAGCTATTATGTCGCACAAGATCTTCATTATCAAGAAAAAGTTCGCGAAGAGATGAAGATCGGCAATATCAAGTACATTGTCTTGATTTCGTCACCCTCTACTATGTTGATGGCATCTCCATTTTTCACACGTATCGTCTGACTCTCCCTCTGATGAGATGTCTAAGGTTTCACCAACCTCCATCTTTCATGGAGGCGTTTTTTTTTTATAAAAGACATGGTCCCTGAATTTCAGGTGAGATTTGTTATATAGTTTTGCCCGAGGAAATGAGACATCCAAGAGGAGGACTATCCCACCTCCTTTAAGGTTGGCTCTGATCAACCATTCTCTTCGTCAAACCATGGTTACTCCTTAGACAGTTTAACGTGCTCACCTCCGCTCCGTATGAGACCGACATGTGCTCAAATACTCTAGCAAGATCCAAGTCGATAGATGGATGGTTGTATTTGGAATTACTTTGTTATTTCTGTACCTATTTCATTCAAGACGTTTAAATCTTCCGTCATTTAATTAAAGATCTCAAACTCGTTTGTTACAGAGTCAACGGAAACAATGCATTCCTCCCTTGACAAGGGGTTTTCTTGTACCGATTGCACTTTCAATACATCGTTGTATCATAATCAAGAAACTGAGTCGTCTAAAAATAATGTTGATTACTCTGGTCTAGTTACTTGAAGCCGGTGAAGACTTTTGAGACATTTATTATGGAGGGTCGGGGACGTGAGAAGAGACACGTGTGGTAAGACAAGAACTGTTGATAGGATCGGACAACTGTAATGGATAGCATATGATATACTAGTAGTTACCTTGGAGATAATATATTTTACACATGTAGCAATTATATATGCAAATTGCATTTAATTCGCGAAGCATCCTCAACTTGTAGGAGACAAGAAAATATCGTGTGTACGA
Organism: Erodium trifolium; assembly: GCA_036897425.1. Taxonomy (NCBI): domain Eukaryota; kingdom Viridiplantae; phylum Streptophyta; class Magnoliopsida; order Geraniales; family Geraniaceae; genus Erodium; species Erodium trifolium. The sequence continues at coordinate 6,122 of JAYMTN010000546.1, read as the reverse complement.
CCGTACATTCATGGGAAATAATCAGTCTCGCTCTTCTGTAGAAACCACCCTCAAATCTTTCTTACCGGTCCTACCATGATTTCTCTGCGCTGTCCTTTGCCCCATCACACGTCCAAATCAACCCCTTTTAACCCCGGATTTCACCTCTTTACTCATGATAACTTTGTACCTTCTATCGTAACTGTGCTATGCAGCTTTGAGGGCTGATTCAAAGAAGTACAACATGTATCACCATTAACCATGTATTTGTATATGATATTTAATTTGAACAAGCCAATATCATATAAACGTGGACTCCCAACAGAGAAACAAAAATACATTAAATACAGTGACCAAGGGGAACTTTCTAAGAGCATATGATATGGGTCAATGTGATCTTCGCCGGTGAGTTTCTCGGTCCAAAGTCATCTCCGGCGGCCTAGTCTATTGTAGAGACGTTGAGCATGAATTTGCCGACGTGGTCCAAAGTCATTTCTCCGACAACGCATGTGAATCTCCGGCGACAATTACCACTGTATTTTCTTTGCACCATCAAAGACTGAGTCGACATCATTCATTCCGTCAAGATTAGGCGCTCCTGCACCATGGATAACTGCAACTTGAATCTGCCCCCAGGGTTTTCCGGTGAATGGACGTCGTTCCCATTGAAGCAGTATTTTGGCGACGCCCAAGGTGAAGCCTTTTGGTAGGACTCGTACATCACAGGGCCGACTAAATCTACAACGGAGCAGAGAGAAGTCTTGAGGTCTCGTCTCGCCAGAATTGAAACAGGAGCATACACATTCAAGAATGTCAAGGGAGTGTTTGTAGGTAGATGAACTCCTGACCAAACCAGAACGAGGCCTAAAGTGTAAATCGGCCCCACCTCGAATACCCTGTTATTCCAAATGGAGAGAAGACCCCTTAGACAACCCCAAAGAAAGGAACATGCATGTGGGCGAAGTTCACCCCTAAACCACACGAGCGAGCAATAATGAGACAGATGTTTGACAACTTCGTCTCCTGGATCAAGATGAATTTGGCTCGATGATCCCCAGTAAGAGAAGCCAACATACTCCTTTTCAGAGAGGAGCATAGGCCACGAGCATTCCAAGAAAGGAAAATTATGGAGTTACCAAGGGTTCAGCGACCCTGATGCTATAAGTATGTACGAGAACCGCCTCAACCATCCAGAAAACCTCCTCAGCTGCCCCCTATAGTAGACACTCAAACTCTTGGCAAATCGCACCACAATGTGGTGTGGGTAATGCTCTCACCTGTATGACTATTAACAAGGTCTGAATGAAACTACAAAAAAGCTGGCGGGTGGGCACACACTAGGGGAAATACCTACACCTCAGCAAAAGAGCCCTCGACACTTCCCAAAACACCCCCACCCTTTTTCCTTAGGAAGGACACCAAACACAACTAACGACGACTCAATATTTGCCACATCCTCAGCTCCCTGACCACGGTCGGACTCGGTCTCAAAATCACGCTGGGTACCACACATAGGATGGAGACTCTGTTCCTGGCTGTCCCCGAGTCGTTAGGAAATCCTACGGGTTGAACCATGAAAGATACCACAGAGACTGTTACGTAGAACCAACCATAGATATAATTAGTATTCACAAGGACCGAGGTCTGGCCATGAAGACCTGAATAATCATATCAACGCTTGACCCCAACGGTGTGGTCGATGAGGGTCTAGGGGCTGGGCAGGAGGGGATGTTATCTAGGTGCGCCATCTCGACCAGCACCCCAACATGAGTGTCACCTCACCTCATGGACAACAATAGACTATGAAAAGAGACGTTTGAAGTGTGAACAAGGGCTAGTTACCTAGTCACCTGACTCGATGCTAGAGATGACAAGTGAACTACAATCGAAAAACTGACCCTCTCCATAACACGGACCATGTTGTCTCTACACCACCGGTTGGAGGTAAGACGATGATGTCAACCCACAACATGCGCCCTTTGGAAAGAACCATGTCCAAACAATCTGCAACTATGAAGAATACGGGTCTCAAACTGGCCCAATCAACTATGACCGACGACACCTCGTTGTTCAGCAAGGCCCACTACCACCGATGGTCGGCCAGCCAAGCATCTCATCCCACCACCAGACGCCGAGACTGGAACCACCCTACCAACCCTCACCATCGGATCCTCACGGCTCTCGCCTCCTATGAATCCCCACGCCACCGAAAGACAGCATCCCCGATCGTAGAGAACATCGACGAGGGGTGATCCAAACTCCACCAGTGGAGACTCTGTATCACGCGGTAGGACTTCCTGTCCCTCCTCCTCCAAACCGATCCCCTCTTTCGGGATCACCACCATCGAAAGCGCCAAAACCAACCGCCAAACCAGTGGTCAAACACCCGTGAATCTCCATGGGTAATATGAACTATCCAAAGTGATGATGCTCCAATAAGATTCTACCGACGTCGGAAAAACAACACCACCGCAACCCTCTTTCCCCTTCTCACAGAACAAAACCTATAAGATTTGGAAGAACACTCGTCAGAGCTGTTGAACAATCACAAGGGACCAATACATGGTCATGTGATCAATCCCCCAAGGCCTTCATCATGCCCCAAATCCAAGCAATCAGCGGCGACGAAAGAACCCAATCGCCGCTACTCTCTAACCCTATCCCAATTTTTTTTAGTTTTCACAAATTTTGAATGAAAATTAATATACGGCAAATATGACAAAAAAAAATAGTATATCAAAAATTTCATATAACACTCACAAATTACCATAATTTTTTATAATTATCTTTTTTTATATGGACCAAAAGTATTGATTTTAAATAGTATAGAAATATGATGACTAAAAACTAGAAATTTTGATGTCTAAAAAATAGAATTGTAATGTAATATGTAACTTATTCCCTGCTTGTATCAATAAGTTATGAATAAAAAATGTGAAAGGACATTGAGTACTGTAGACGTGTCCTCTGTCACTGTCTCGTATCTACATCAACAAATAAATAAAAATCTTATAAAAATCACATTGCCGATTAATCGGCTTACCGAAACGAATGTTCGGAGCACGTACCTCGCAGTCTAAAATAAATTACTAATTTCGTATAATAAAAAATGACATTTATTTGGACCATTGTACCTCACGCTCAAGCACACCACTATATAACCGGCAACATCTTCATCACCACCATCATCATCATCATCATCATCATCTTCATCACCTATTCCCCTCTTCAACAAATCGAAACCCCAATTTCACTCTCAGTCTACTCCAAAACCACAATCTCGATCCGAAAATGGCGGCTATGTCTACATCACCGATGCTACTCGACCACACCTTCCAACCTGACGTGCTCACCAACGAGATCTTCTCAATCCTCGAGAACAAGTTCCTCTTCGGCTGCGACGCCGCCGACATCTCTCCCTCCCCCGCCGCCGATAAATTTCCAGTCCACGAGATGAGGTCCGGGAAGCACGTCACCGGCCGAGTCCGCATCCTCTCCATCGACGGCGCCGGCGCAACCCACGGCCTCCTCGCCGCCAAGTCCCTCGTCCGCCTCGAATCCTCCCTCCGCCGCAAGTCCGGTAACCCCGCCGCCTGCATTGCCGACTACTTCGACGTCGTCGCCGGATCCGGCGTCGGCGGGATCCTCGCCGCCCTCCTCTTCACCCGCGGCCCCCACGGAGGGCCGATCTTCACCGCCGAGGAGGCTCTCCGCTTCCTCGTCGAGAACCGCAAGCAAATATCCCGGTCCTCGCCGCCAGGGTTCTTCCGGCGTGTGTTCCGGCCGGCGAAGCTGGAGAAGGTGCTCCTGAAGGCCTTCGGGGAGTGTACCCTCAAGGACACGCTCAAGTCGGTTCTGATCCCCTGTTACGACCTGTCGTCCCGCGCGCCTTTCCTCTTCTCCCGCGCCGACGCTGTGGAAATCGACGGCTACGATTTCAAGATGAGGGACGTGTGCCTTGCCACGTCGGTCGATCCAACGGTCATGGGTCCAGTCGCACTGAGCTCCGTGGACGGCAGGACTAAGATTATGGCCGTTGATGGCGGCATCGCGATGAACAATCCAACGGCTGCAGCAATCACGCACGTGCTGAATAACAAGCAAGAGTACCCGTTTTGCACCGGGGTGGAAGACCTCATGGTGGTCTCCCTCGGAAACGGAGAGTCCACTTTTAACATCGGAAATGTCGCATCAACCCCCGCCGCTAGCTTCCTCAGGATCGCCGGAGAAGGAACTGCCGACATGGTGAGAATTACGCTTTTGCCCTTGTATTCTACCTACCACACTATATATTGAATAAAAAATTAAATACGGCTGATTTTACAAAATCTTGTCGGCTGCAAAATCTCTTTACGTGTCATTATTCCAAATTCACATCACACGAATCTTTTAAGCTAATAATTATTCATTTAAATGTAATATAGGTCGATCAAGCTGTCTCCATGGCATTCGGACAATCTCGGACGACCAACTATGTCCGGATCCAAGGGAACGGGATCATGGCAAGAAATCTAGACCAGACCAACAAGAAAAACGATGTTTCGGCCCTGGCGGAGGAGATGTTGGGACATCAAAACGTCGAATCTGTGTTATTCGAGGGTAAGAAGATGGTCAAGAGCACGAATTCGGACAAATTGGAACAATCCAGCGGCGAGCTCATTAAGGAAGAATTGAGGAGAAAGTCGTGCATTTTGCCGACGGTCGTGTTGAAGCAATCATCGGCCTCCCCGAGGACATCGTCGGCTACAACTTTATCGTCATTGTCATCGTCGTCGAGTTAGATTTAGTTGAGTTCGCTGTGATTATGCAGCCGCTTGTAACGCTTGACGTTCGAGTCATAGAGCTGCGCTGCTAAATTAGCCTAGTTTGTGGATCTTGTACGGGTTTGGTTGTTTTGTAGTGATTGTATTTATATGTATTGAGAGATTTTTTTTAAGGGTTTGGTGCGAATGTAACTCAAAATGGGTTGCTAAGTTTGTGTAGTTTTCATTGAGTGAACAAGTGTAAATGAGAAATTGGTTTGAATATGTATACTAGATCGATGTGTCTAATTATTATTTGGAAAATAACCTAATACTAATTATTATTTGAGACTTGTTAATAATTGAATTCGTGCATGAATTATTGATTAGAGATTTATCTGAATGGGATATGGTAGAGTACAAATGTTGTCTGAATATAAAACTGAAATCTTGTTGGTTGCATTTGTTGTCCATACTCTATACCAATAAGAGAATCATTTTCTCCTGCTTCTTTTTTATTAGGCCCATGAATTTTTGTTTTTAGTTTTAACCTTCGTTAGAAACTTTACACTAAAGATGATGGAACATTTAAATTTGATAATGACATGATGTTTCTGAATTGATTAAAATTGAATCAAAATATCATTCTTATTAATCTAAAAAGAAACATAGTAACATACTCGTAGCTAGCAACCAAACATGTCTGGATTTCAATGGGAACATATTTGAGGGAGATGATCCATTTATAGGCCCAGATTGGTATTTAGACTATCCACAATGAGATTAGATAGATCAATTGAAGTGTTTTTTTTTTATAATAGTGGGAATTAGATTGAGATTTTACTCATGGTTCGAGTTCAATCTTTTTGGCATCATAGTGAGAATTAGATCCTGATTAGATCACGTATAGCATTTTGCTTGTTTTTATTCAAAGAACGACACTGTAAATTACATTTGACTACAATTGTTCGACTTTCATGTAAATTACACCTAAAAAAAATTGTTCGCTTATAATTGCTTGACTAGTTCCTCTTCCGCTTGCTTAATTTAGTGGTTATTTGTTGATACATATTTGGTGGACTGTCGTACGTGTTGCTGTACTTTTCTGGTGGAATGTTGTTAGCGTTGTGCGATAAAATGATAAATCTTCCCAACATCTTGAAACATAAATAATGTATATTAATATTAAAAGGGCCGAGTACAAAGATCACATTTCGGTATTATCAAAACACACTGAACAATGTATCAGACCAACCATGAAATCCTCTTGTCCATGCCCTGGAGAAAAAGCCGATGGGTTGCCAAATCCTCGGGCGCCACCCGGAAGGTTCTCGGTATGCGCCGACCGTTAGTCCCTATGAAATCATCGTTTGTCATCGAGAACTCGTTCTCGAAATGATG
>JAYMTN010000545.1:0-16053 GCA_036897425.1 Erodium trifolium | reverse complement strand
ACTTCTAAACAAATACATGAAGTAGTGCACAATAGGAAAGAGTAACTTAATATTGACCTCAATCACCAAAACACTACATATTCGTGTATATTTAGTTCTAATACATACAAGAGTTAACATTATCGCTGGACGAAACACGACAGTCATTGCTCATTCTATATATCTTCCTATTGTCTTGATACCTTCGTGGGATCTTGCACCGAACACAAACAATCAATGCCTTGTATGTCTTTGTAAGGAGCTTAAAGCATGTTCTTCTAGGCGATTGGCAAATGCTCACAATAAAACGTATCAGTATAGCTGGATGGGCATGTATATGATACAGACATACCTGATCACTTAAGATTCGTGCTTAGAGGATAATTTAGATAGGCCAGTTTTGTACAAGTTGCTGTATCAGGACTGCTAAAATGCTGCCCATGGTTATGTTGATGACATTGACAACATCGTTGTTAAGCTGCAAAGCAGATCAGACAGCATAAGAAGATACATTGGGGCAGTAGAACGAGACCAAACAAGTATTTTAAGTTTGGTTGATCTGCAGGGAGAGACCTTGGGTAACCACACGAGATTATGCACCTTATAAATTATAAAGACAATTGCAAAAAAGTATCCTGAGCTATTCATAATTGTCAAAAAGTGCCCTGAACTTGTCTATATGTTGCAATTTGTATAAAAATGATGATTTTACCCTTACAATTTAGATTTGAATAATAATAAATGAAAAACAACAAATCCAAATTTTCACATTCCTTAATTTTCTTCCTCTTTGTACCGCATAAAGAGTAAGAATATGGGACATGAAAATTTATTTATTTTTGTTATTTAATTATTTAAAAAAATTATATTTCAAAGGGTAAAGTCTTCATTTTGAAACAAATTTATACAAAGTGCAGCAAAAAGACAAGTTCGGGACACTTTTTTGCAATTATCAAGGAAGAGGGCTACAAGTTGCAAAAAATGAATATATCCGGGTACTTTTTTGCAATTATCCCTAAATTGTAATCATATTAGGTATAGTTTACCTAGACTCATTGTCTCCTAGTTTTATGCTGACATAGCATAGGCATATGATATAAGGGTTACTTGTCAGCCAAACAAACCCATGCTTGCAAATTGATGCACTCAATAAGCCATCTCCAATGGTATGCAATTGAGATATGATAAAACCACGTAATATGCAAAAACAATAGCATACCCATCGAAATCCCTCTTTCTCTTGGAGGGTAGCACCAATTACACTCTCACCAATGTTAGCAATCTGGGAAGCTAGTACACATATCACTGCTTCATAAGCGTTCGTCTGTTTCAAAAAACACCAAAGACTAAGTAATTTGGAAAATAATGTGATATGTGGTTCCTGAATAAACAATTGAGTATGCAACACATGCCAAAGACAAAAAACTATATGCGAATTAAGAAACTCCTTCATAAATCATATGCCATTTTCCATACTATCAACATATAGCTCAGTTCAACAATTTAAGTGCTTTCAGATCCAAAATCATAATATTATAAGTTTCTAACAATTGTTATTGCTCTTCTCGTGGCTAATTCTCTAATAATAAACTGAAAATAGTTGAAGATAGAAGCATTAACCAAATTCCAAAAATATTTGTGAAACAAATAACAAAAATCGAATAAATTGATGGTAAAACATTACCAGACCGAGGAGACATCCAATAGAGGTAAGCACAATTGATGCTAGAATTCCAGCAAAGGTTCCTTCAACACTCACAGCCCCTTCTGTTCCTCTAGGAACTATCTTAAAATTTGTAACTAGGTACCTGATAGGAAAAACAATATGAAAATTAGACAACTGTCAAGTGCTAGTATAGGAGAAAGACTGAGAAGCTTTGTAGACATGATGAATGATATATAAATGGATATCCCGTGTTTATAGGCAATTTTATGGTGGAAAAAAATATCAACTATTTCATCTTTTACAAATTTGTATTTCAGTCCTACACAACACAGGCTGAGAGTTGTAGTAAGGGTTGGAGAAACTGAAGCTTCTATCAGAAACAAATGAGTCTGTTACTTTACACATTGCATTTGCATGAATTTGATTAAAGTTGCAAACATATAAGAGTTTATATTATTGCACATACAAACCTGACAGAAGAAGCAACTTAGATCACTAAAGACCATCAGATGAAAATCTGTAAAAAGCACGATCAAACCTAGCAAAGGTCTAGTGGCAAGATGTTCAATATTGTTGTGATACTAACATTTAGAAGTGACTAACATATTGATGCACTTGAATTCCCTGATCCATTCTGCTATATCAGTTGAATTTTACAGCAAGGGATTTTGTCTTACTAGTGAAGGATAGCTCTGACAGATAGTTAGACCAAACATACAGGTACTCGAATGAATGAGATGACGACAACCAATAAATTCGAAGTATTGGCTAAGCTAATTGTTCCAAATTCAAAAGCCTACACTGCAAAAGTTGAGGCACCTAAAACAATTCTCACGCAATTAGATAGAAATTGTTTCCTTTCTTTCAAAAGATTATAAATATTCCATGGATTTCTTTTCCTGAATTGATATCTAAAAGTTTCTTTTGAGTAAAATTGAGTTGGTTTCACACCACTTGCAAGGACTACACAAACTTTAAAAACACTGCAAATGAGGTTCTAAGAAATACCAAGCAAAAGACACCGCGCTTACGTTGTTTTGCCGTATGCCTTGCCGATTTCACTCGAGACAGTATCATTCAACTTAGTACAGAAACTTGCAACAAATCCAAGTTGCCACAGATGAAACAGTGCATCCCCTCCCACTCCGAATATCGAGAGAAAAGCACATATACAACCTGCAGCACTGGAACCAATGACACTTCCTGGTCCCCTTCTTCCTTTCCTCTTCTCAGCTATCCCCATAGATTCCTTCTGTGCCATTTTGACTTTTGTTACTCCTGTTCCCTAACAAATACAATATGTTTTCATCTCATTAGCCATTAAAGGTTAAGAACTCTCAAGAACAAGCAAGCCAGACCTCAATTTGAACTAATGGCTACTTGGCTAAGTGGTTAAAGCTTGGTTGTCAAGACAAATGGTATTGTATTCAACTCTTGTATGCCACGGAAGAACTGATAATAAAAAAGGAAACTAAGTTTGACTACATACTGGCTTAAAGGAAACTTGAGTGATGAGTCTAAGACTGCTTTATCTATTTTTAAATGATTTTCCTTTCTTAGAATATAGTCTAGATTTAAGTTGGATTTCAACTGAGTTTACACTTGTAGAGATCAAAAGTAGGCTACCACTTACTGCATAACGAGCTATTGAAGTCAGATAAGAATTCTATTCATCTTCAGAATTCCATCAGTTCTTGCTCTGATTCAAGTTCTTGTGAGCATTAGGGAAATAAAAGGCACACTCCATCTATGATCGCTCAATGCCAAACTTCAAGTACCAAAAATCAGAATCCACAACAAGCACTACCAAGCCCTGACCAAATACAATACATGCATACAAACAGATCTTGTATGTCTACTTTTTTTTTTCTTACAGTGACGAACTACAATAGGCATGAACCAGAAGACTTTACACATCCAATATGCAAATATTTGCTCACACTGAAAGAACCCAAATGGCTTAATATGCAAAACCAACCATCAAATTTCACAGAATAAACAAAACCCAATATATACATCTAACTCAACCAGTCTAAACAGATCATTACCAAATCCAATTTCCCAATACAGACGAAAACATCATTTTGATTAAAACTGAAATACACAGCAACCAGAAAGAACCCAAATGGCCCAAGCTGCAAAACCAACTATCAAACATCACAGAATAAACGAAACCCGATACATACATCTAATTCAACAAGTATAAATAGATCATGACCGAATCCAATTTCCCAATACGCACGGAAACATCAGCAATCGAGTTTCACAACACTTAACATGAACATCCACCTCTGGAATAGTAAAATAGAAGAAGAACAAAGGAGCAACATTGAGCTTACAATGATGAAATAGGTGAAAACGAGGAAGAACCCAGGTTGGGCAAAAGCACGCCAAGTGAGAGTGCCGAGCAGGAAAGCGGCGGCAATGCCTGGGAGTGACAGACCGGAGACCAGAATCGGAGAACCCAGAGTGAAGATTAAGGCGTTGTTGAGGACTGCAGATTGCCACGTTGGAGGAGATGATTGGAACAGACTGATCGCGTCCTGAACTGAGACGGCGTGGGCTCGGAGAACCGCCATCTGGATCTGGGGTTTTGAATCACAAGTGGGGTTTTCTGTTTCTGGGGAGCAGAGACCGAGTCGGAGCTGGTTTGGGATTGATGTAATGTGCCATGCTTTTATTTCTTTTCTTAAGAGAGTTTTGATTTTGCACGGGGAAGTTGGGGCACGAAGGAAGCTGGAAACTGTCTCGATAATGAAAAATTGAAAATCAGACAATAAGGACGAAGAAATATTTTTCGATCCGATAAAAAAAATATGAATTGAGTATTCGGAGGTTAAATTCTCCATTCAGACGAAATTGGTGTGACTATATTCCGTCCTCCCTTGTAATCGATGTATACAAAATACACTAATTCAATCATAATATACAGTTATCCAGGTGTATTTGAATGTCTTGTTCTTATAAAAGTTACTACATTTGTATTTATGATTGATATCTTTCTTCTTCTTTTCTAATTGAGACAGTTCAAACACGGATCATTTCTCCGATCTAATCAGAATAGAAAATAAGATAGAGACGAAGAACTGAAATTGGGAGTCGAAGATGGTCCTAGGATCTGGACGAGATTACAAAACGCGCCCAGCTACCCTCCCTAACACAACAATGAGGACAAATTGAACATGAGCAATTTATTTTCAAGTGTATAAAATTGTTATTGTCACTTACTTGTCTTTATTATATGATACGCGGACCATAAGAAGCTTATTTACTAGTTACCTTTAGTACTCCTTACATATAAATAACACATCTTTAGTACCCTTATGTATTTGTAATGCACGGGACAAAATGTTGACCAAATTTATGCCATTTGTGACCAATTCGTAAAGGCGTATAAACGAGGTATTATATGATAAGTGACAAACTCATAAAAGATATTAAATGTGCATTCCAAAACATAAAAGAATCTTATTAAACGTCATATAAGGATACTAAAGGTGTACTACCAATTCAAAAGGTAATTAACCCTTTAAACATTGTAATTGGTATGAACTTTATAAACTGTAATGCCTAGTACAAAGTCTGGTTAAGGTAATAGATTCTAATCAGGCATCTATTTGCATGTCAACTTCTACAAAATTATTTTTTTCGAATTCAACTTCTAAAGAAATTAGCATACAAACTGAAACTGCAATTTAAAAAACTAAAAAAATATAGAATATAGAAGATAACCATGTCATCATAATACAACCATAAAAATCCCAACTGAGTTTGAATTCAACTCAATCCTTCCTCATGTCCTCTATTTTGCAACATCGGGATATAGGGGTAAGCTATAGAAAGAAAATGACAAATCTACTTCAGTTCCAGAAAAATTGCAACTCATTCAGATCAAAGGTAAACAAGAGAGCTAGTGATCAGCAAAAGCTTAAAATGACAGAAGAAAAAAAAAACATTTTCACTGTTCATGTGTGGCATTTTCCAGCCTTAAGTTGAGGCGGCTACCATGTACACTTTCGAGCCAGTAAGTTGTAGGGGCGAGACCATCAAAACTCAATACCACTGTTTATCTGAATAGAGATAGAAGGCCGTCCCACGCTTGACAGAGGAGTTTCAACTCTCACTACAATCCCCGAATTACCAACATTTCCATTCCACTTGGACCGCCCAACCTACATATAGAGGCAAAGTTGGCATTAAAGTAAACAACAGTCACCAAATCTCGGCTTATGCTTAAGGAATAGACCATAAAAATATGAAGTGGCATCCAACTATCTTGCTCCCCACTATATTGCAATTCCAAGCCATTTTCAGTAATAGAATAGTATCTTTAACATGCAACACTAATACTCCTTGTGTTCTAGAATAACTGAACATCTTAAATGGATATGCCAATACAAGTGTCCACCTTTTTTAGACAGTGAATTATGCATGAATTACTACTTATTTCCTGAACGAGATAGTTAGTTATTACCAATTTACCATGTCATTAATAATTTAACAAGTGGAGACATATGAGGGCACTGTGGGAAAGTAAAGCACTAACTCCACTACTTCCTAATTCTCTCTAGAAATCATATAGGACACTTATTTTGGAATGGAACGAAGCGGAGAGAGTACTATGATACTGCAGTAACTTACAGATACTGATGCATATGCAGAAGGATGTGTTGTAAGGGCACATCCACATATCAGATTTAGTTGCTCCTTAACAGAATGAATAAGTTCAGCCCGCAACCCAGGATTGCTTCCACCAAAAGTGGGAGATACACTGACAAAGTAAAATATGAAAGTGTTGACAATCACCAAGGTGAGGATACTAAGCAGTACGTAATGTGCAAAAACAGAAATAAACATAAATGTCATGAGAAACAAATAAAAATACTACAACATTCAAGATACCAATATCCACTGTTACTATTTCCAATTAAAAAGATAGTTTGCAGTTGGGATCAAATGATTTTACTTTGTAGCACGCACCGCCAATTTGTGTAGCCAGTTTTTTCCAAGAGATTTTATAAAATGACGATCTTCAAATTTACACCGCAGTAAGGCGATAATAACTACGATTACAAAAAGGCAGAACATCCTGTTTGGTTATGTGTCAGATTTTTGTTCCTAGAACAAGGTTATCGAAATAAAAAGCAATTTTAACCCAAAACTTGGTTGGTCCATTGTTTCGAACAGAACTCTGATAGAATAAAAAATAGTAAATGGTGCCAAGAATGATTAAAGGTATTGAAATAAATATCAACTATCATGCTAAGATCAAGAACGAAACTAAAAGGAGGCACAACATGGAAGCACACCTCATTTGGATAGTTGGTTTAACCATAAGACCAGATCTTTCCCAAGCCAAGGATTGTGCAAAATTCATTGTAAATGACTTGTCAGGCCATTGTACAGTTGGCGTGATGTGTGTTCCCCATTTATTCTGGAAAAGTGGAACAAATTGAAAGCAAATGTTAAGTTTTAGTATGAGCCATCAAATCAAAGGAGTGTGAAAGTTATAGTCAATGCTCAAGTCAATATAGTTGCATAAGCCTAATACTACTTTCTCTGATTCATTACTATTTCAAGATCGAACCTTGCAAGCAAAACTGAACTTCATTTCTCCAGGGTATTGACCTTGTGCCTGAAGAAGTCCCCCACAAACTGGTAGAAAAGCACTTGTAGTTAGCCCTTCACCAGACACGTAGGTGAACTGCCCATTTGGAAACTGGAAATCGACAAATGACTGGAAAGAGGGAGAGAATAGATTAGGAAACATGTTGGTACAAAAGATTTCAAATCTTGACTTTGCAGAAGTTAATAATACACTTGTCTACAATTACATCCCTACTACTACCACCACAACCATTCAACATATTCACCTTCCCCTTAACAAGTCTATGAACTGGTTTGCAGAACAAACTAAATATCCGAAAAACATTGAAATTTGTAAATTAACACTTTGTGGAACATAAAAGTAAATCAGAATCAGTCATACAACTGTTGGTAAATTTAGTTCAGAAAAAAAAAATAAATATAGTGGAGGTTATCAACTTACACAAGCTACAGGATTTAGACATAGCATTGTCATTAAGAGCCACCTTCTATGCTTCGACCAGACAGCTGGACAAAGAGAATGCATCCCGTTCTGACAACCAAATGAAATCACTATATGAGAACAGAATAAAACAAGGAAACAAAAGTTTCATATATATGAATCTGAATGTAAAACCATAATTCAGCAAAGAAATCATAGACAATACTGAGGCACTTGACAGAGCAGATAACAAACACAAAAATAATGGACACCATGACTTATCCACAGACCATTAATAAGAGGAGAAGTAATGTGATTGTGTATCAGTTGCACAAAGTAATATATATAAGTTTGGACTAAGTTGAGTTGAGTGGACTTGTATACAATAAGATTAAGCCTCTTTCCAATATTCTGCATTTCTACATCATATAATAATTGTAGCACAAGATCTAATAGTTTGTCATACCTTTCTGTCATACCCATACCAGAGCAAGTGTTGTTTTGACAAATGAACTGGCAAAAGAAGTGTCGAGTCACGGACGAAGAGTAGTGGTCCAAGTTGAACAAGGAATTGGGATGAATTGCCATCCCCTGATGTGGAACTACCATGTGTAGCCTCTACTCTCCACAAATCTCCCCTTGCTGCCAAAGAACTATCAACATCATTTGTTCTGCTGTCATAAGTTGATGTAATATTGATCACACCCTGCATTGAGCAGACATCAAACTTTTGGATATCAAAAGGACACGATAAATTGAAATTGAAATTGGCAGGCAATATAGGTCAACTTTTCACTAAACTTTCAATTGCATATTACAGTTATCAATTGATGCGGTTACCTTCAGCCCTCTAAGAGGATTCTACGACCTTATGACAAACACAGGTCTCACATTTTCATACTTTTATTCTAGTTTCTTTTCTTGCCGGCACACCAAAATATCCAACCTCATTTGTCGAAAGGCGCAAACTTACAATTTAGCTACACTTAAACTGCCAGATTTACTTTTCACATATTTGCTTATACAAAAGTATTAAAACATTTTGTATCCTCCAATGCACTTGCTACTAGTATTAGAATACATGCACTATAACTTTCAAACTCAGATTACCACCATACCACAATTACAAAATATTATACAAGACTATCATAAGCAAAGGTGCATATAGTGAATAGTGGGGATACTTTATCTTGCACACTTACAAGTGTCAAGAATGAAGGGCATCACATGCAGGTTAAACTTCTAAAGGTACTAGTTAATTGTTGTTTAACCTATGTCCAAACAACTATATCTATATTGTTTTATATTTCCATATACATTTTAATATCATGTTAAATATAAGGGTCACTAAAGGTCAAACTTATTAGTTGAGTTTGGGTTTTGCTGCCTTAACATGTCATTTCATTCTTTCATCTCCCACCAATGTAGGACTATTACTTTTTGCAAGTGCGAGCATCATTTTCACATATTTTTGTAGTGGGCATCTAAGCTTGCAAAATAGAAGAATTTTACTTGATGACAAGGGGAGAGGCAACATAAACAGGCCATTGCAGGAACTTTACTTTAACATCAACCACAGTGGGAGGCAACATAAAGGGACACAAAGTCACAGTCCCATGTTGAACCTACTCTGATAGAATATTAAATTTGAATACTGGACACCATATAAGGTTCAAGCTCTCGTCCTAAAGCTCAATCTCATTGGGTGGGTTTGCCTTCACCCGTATATGTAGGTTTCTTTTTCCATTAAACCTTACATTTGAAGAAGCACACACCTGAAAACACCAAATGAAAGCTATTCATAACCATAAATGTAACAATGTCTGAAGTTTTTACCTGTGGTCTAGCAAGCTGTCTACCCGACTTTGAAGTAGAGCCCGGGCTTTCCTCATCAACCAACCAATTTGCTCTGTCATCATTTTCAGTAAACCCTATGCTCCGCAACCGTTCCTTCAGCAAACCCAATTCCAAATCATCCTCAGTTTTTACACCCACTCCAGCACTCTGCCTATTCCGGCGAGCATCCATCCGAGCCATTGATGCCTCAAAGTCATCTAGCTTGAAGGGCACCGGAAACCGCCTAACAAACTGATGCACCACCCCATTCACAGTGGCCCCAAAATCAGCCCCAACCTGCCCAATCCTACTGCCAATGGCCCCAAAATCAGCCCCAGCCTGCCCAATCCTACTGCCAATATCAAGAATTGCAGAAATCCCATCAATCCTCAATTTGTCATTAGCCAACACAAAATCCCTTTTCCTAAATTTCTTGCTTGGGAAATCAATGTCAAATAGCTTTGACTTAGAATGGTTTGGCCAAGGGAATGAGGGTGGGGCTATTTGATGAGACTGAATCAAACCCGTAAATCCTTGTGCAAGCCGGTCCGCCAAGTCATGACCTTGACGCTGCACCTCCTCCCATGCCTCAAATGGCCTTTCCACAGACATCTCCTGAAAATTATAAGCCAATCCTTGAATACTCTCTCAGGCCTTAAGTAAAACTCCACAAACCGATATATCTCAGATCAACAAACGATGAGGACCACAACCAAAAGCCACTAGATGCCCAAAATCACGCAATACCAAAACCCCAAATCCGCTCAAAATCGCCAGTAATAAGCAAAATCTGGGACTTTATTACCTCAAAATCGATGCAAGGAAGTGCAAAATATATGGGCTATGTTATTTTGCCATAGAAATGCTCTTGAAACCTTTCTTCTCCTTAGAACAACCACCAAATCTGCAAAACTCAGCCTCAGACGAAAGTCGAATTAGGGCTAGATACAGGGTTTTCGACGTTTGTAAGGTGTGAAAAGGGAGCGAGAAATGAAAGGAGACAGAAAGTGAATTTAGGGCTTCTCGGAAGAAGAAGGATCGAAGAAATGGAGCCAAATCTGGGAATCGGAAACGGACAGGTTCAGTTTTGGTGGGAATCGGCGAGAGATAACAGTGAAGGAGGAGACCAAGGGTAGATGGAAGTCTCGACTAAAATACGCGGGGGAGTGAAATGCGCACCCGTTTTTGCCTGGACGCCACGTGTCGGACCATTTCATCGTAGGGGAATGGCGGCGTTACGCGTGGGGGATGTACAGACGCTCACTGCCCAACCAGGCACGTTTTGACTCAGTCCGCGTCACGTAAATTTTGGAGCGTAGAAGAGCGGATTGGCTCGTGCTTCTTTATCTTCATCAAACAAATAAAAATGGATAATTACAAAAAAAGGAATATCCAATTTTATAATTTGTAATTCTTTATAATTTTATAATTTTACAATTATAAAAAAAGGACTACAAAATGTATAAAATTATATAAAATGAATACCTACTTTTCTTTTGCATTTATCCCAATAAAAAAAATAAGCTAAAGTATGGTTTTATTTTAGAGAAAATCATATTTAAATACACAAGTTTCTTTTTTATTTATATTTGATATTAATTTTTCCATGGTTGTCGATTCCCATAGTCGGGCCTAATCCTATTTCATAAAATCTGGGCCGAGCCCAATCATTTTGGGCTGGAGTTGGGCTATAGGCCCACCCTTCATTGACTCGACGGACATGGCAATGGCGTGTCGTCTCTTTCCCTTCTCGATCATTACTTCCTCTCCCAAAAACAGACTTAAACTCATCGTCGTCTCTGTAAATCCTCTTCCTGACCCCTCTCAGTCTCAGCAAGCTCCGTCACAAATGGACGGTCACTTCCGTCATCCGAAAATCCAGCTCGATGACTACGAACCCAATTCTCCATCTCTCCCGGTAAATATCAATCCCTCTTTTTTCTGTTTTATTCATTTGTTTGCTTATGTGAAAAGGGGAAAATCTGAACTTGATGGGTTTTGAAAATTGCTTTGAATTGGGTTGATTTTGGACCTCTTTGAATATGAATCATTCTTCCTTTTATATATATATATTATTATGCCTTGCTAATCAGCTATCAATCAAGCAGATGGGATTTGAGTTATTTTCTGTTTAGGCATAGGTTTATTCACATTAAGTAGTCTATAGTGCAATTATTGTGGTGTTAATGAGGTTTCACAGACAAAAGAAGAGTTTTTTTGGTATTGGAGTTTTGGGTTTTGAATGTGTGTGTTGAGTTCCTTTGGTGTTGGAGAACCTGAGAAATCTGTAACATCTGATGTATTTGGTTAAGGCAGTGGTTTAGCTAGCTATGCATTTAATTTAGAATGTGCTCGCACTTATGAATGGTTCCTGATACTTTATCACTGTCAGGGTTTGATTGTCTAGTATAGAATTCATAGGAAACTTAGTTTACCATACTGGTTTTTATCAGTAAGAAAGCGGGGAAATTCTACTCTAGCCTAGTCTAATTTCTAGCCTAACCTCCACCCACACCTGCTCCCAAGCAGATGTACCCACTGGGTTTCATACCTCTTACCTCAAGGAGGTGAGAGAGCTCTCTGGCCATCAGGCCAACCCAAGTGAGCAACCTTATACTATACTGTATTAGTCAACAGGAAGATGTTTGTCATCTATATTTGATTTATTGGGTGGTAAATAAATTTGAGTTTTCAGGATGCCTGTGAGGAAGTGTCAGACCAAAGAAAGCATAATAATTTGATACCTACCGATGACCTTGTGCATGATGAAAACACATGCCATAGAGATTGTGAAAGTGAAGCACATGTTTTGCGTGAAGATAATACACATCATAGGGATTGTGAAAGTGAAGTTCGTTTTTCTTCACCGGGAAGTAACACACAACAAGATCCTGGTGCTGGGCAGCAGAAGGGTAAATTGTTTTGTTATGAAACACCACTTCCTGAAGAAACTGGGTTTTGGATTCCTGTCTCCGTTCCACCGATGTCAGAACGCACTCGTGAAGATTGGAACAAAGGTCTCCCTCTGGATGGTGGCTATTTCCCTGACGGAGACTTGGGTTGGGATCAATTCATGGTAGATGACAAGGAGATGACCATGTGGGATGTGGTTTATGAGATGTTACGTGTAGCGAGAGGGAAAGTGAGTGCACTTGCATCGGGTGATGAGGTTGGATGTAGGCTTTCCCGGGTGTCAGATCATCTTCTTGAGCAAGCCTGGAATGAGATGGCTCAAACTCTTACAGAGACTAATTTTGGAAACGTAAAGGAAATTCTCGAAGCAGAACCACCGAAATGGTTGGCTGATAGTGCTGCTGGTTCCTGCATGCTTTGTAATGTCAGGTTTCATCCGATCATGTGCTCCAGGCATCATTGTCGTTACTGTGGAGGGATATTTTGTAACCGGTGCTCTAAGGGAAGGAGCTTGTTGCCTGCAAAGTTCCGAACTGCTGACCCACAAAGAGTCTGTGATGTATGTTGCGTGCGTCTTGAGTCTGTACAATCTTACTTAATGGATCAAGTGAGTCATGCTGCTCAGTTGCCAACTCATGATCGAACTGACTTAAGTACCTTGAGATCATGGCTTAATTTGCCTTGGGGGCAGTCAATGGAACATGAGATCTACAAAGCCACGAACACCATTCAAGGATATAATAGGGTAATGCTATTTCACTGTTTTTTGTAGGAAAACATCATTAACACACTCACTTTGTCCTTTGCTTATCAATAACACAACACACTGTAAAGGTACTCTGTCACCTTTCGGTGTCATCCAAAAACCTGATTTCAGGCCAAAGCTCCCCAAAATTTTGGCCGAAAACCCAACTTTTGAGTGAGTTTTTGATGATAGTGAAAGGTGACAGTGTGTTATTGATATACAACGGCCTTTACAGTGTGTTATTGATAAACAAAGGTTAAAGTGGGTGTGTTAATGAAGTTACCCCTTCTTTGTATTTAATTATGTCGGTACCTGCTCCCTATTTGAACTATAAGACAATTGTTTAGAATACAAACAGAGCCTATTAAGATTTATATCCTGAAAATAGATCATGCCATTTTGAGAATCATGTAAGAATTATTTTCTTCTTCGTACTCTGGCTAGTTTATCCATACAAAACATTTGGAACAGAAATGGTTTTCAAATGGCAGTTTTTCTTCACCACTTTACTCTTATGCCTGTATATGATAAGTAAATAGCTAAGAGAAAGCTTGTTAGTAAGTATTGTTTTTCCTTAGATTGCGTACTTCGATAGGTTAAATTAAATACTCATGGTGTCATTAACTTTTGTAATTCTCAGGTTGGTTCTCTTTTTCCTGAAAAGTCTATACCTGATGCTATTCTCAAACAAGCAAAAGGCCTTGCAATCCTTACTGTTGCAAAGGTTGGTATGATGGTGACCTACAACATTGGGACAGGCCTAGTTATTGCTCGCAGAGAGGACGGGTCCTGGTCTCCACCTTCTGCCATTTCTTCCTTTGGCGTGGGTTGGGGAGCTCAGGTATGAATATCTCCATTTTCATGATGTTCAAAACTTAGCTTTCTTGACATAGTAATATGCCGTTGCTTTGGATGGTTACCTTAGCCTTTGCTTCATCGATTTTGAAAAAAACTCTTGCTACAAATTTGTTTGGTTAAACAGGGTGGAGGGGAACTGACAGACTTCATTATTGTTCTGAGAACAAATGATGCAATCAAAACATTTGGTGGAAATATGCATTTCTCGGTTGGAGCAGGTTTGAGTGCAGCGGTCGGGATTGTTGGGCGGGCTGCTGAGGCTGATCTTCGAGCAGGTGATGGCGGTTGTGCTGCTTGCTATACTTACAGCTGCAGTAAAGGTACACTTAAAAGGCAGTTTGTGACCTTTGCAGGTCTCCACTTTTCTATTTGATCTGATATATTTGTGAATGGGTTTTGGGAGGTGATTTTACACTTGGTTTCAGAAATCATATGGTTTTGTTGACTGCTTCTCTTTTTAATCTAAAGCTGATGGCTTAACCGCTCCCTTGTGAAACTACATGAATGGTCTAATTCTTACTCTGTCGAATAAGAAAAATAGAGCTCTTCATATAGTGTATATCGGATAATTGCAAAAAAGTACCCTAATGTATTCACTTTTTGCAATTTGTAGCCATCTTCTTTGATAATTGCAAAAAAAGAAAGCCCCGAGCTTGACTTTGTATTAAAAAATGTGATATTTTCCTATTTTCCAAGAATCCACTTATGAGATACCATCGACTTCACAGGTGCATTTGTCGGGTGCTCACTTGAAGGGAGTGTAGTCACAACCCGAAGACAGGAAAATGCTCGATTCTATGGTAATCCCTCCATAAGTGCATCAGACATTCTGCTCGGCTCATTGCCTAGACCTCCTGCTGCTGCCATCCTCTACCAAGCTCTCTCAAACTTATATCAGAAGCACTCTTTGCAAATCACCTAAGAGTGACCTCTGTATAGATTATGTATTTGTACAGCAAAAACAAATGTATAAAAATGGTTCCTGTGAATTTGGAAACCCTGTACATATTACATATGAGAAGAAATGTATAAAAATGATCATGTATTCATTTGCTGATATATGTGTTACACAAGATTACACATTGAAGAACTAAACTAGCCAGGGTCAAAGTTTTTTGATAATCACAACCAGTTTTTCTTGCTCAACTTTTCCAGCTGCAAAACCTTCACAGATTCATGTCAAAACATTTGGCCGGTCTTCGATCATCTTTCCTTCCCTGAACTTGAAGCAGAACCTATAACTCAAACTGTTTCATTTCAAATGGATGTTAGAATCCTATAACTTGAAGCTATATACAATCTTTCGAGATCACATAGAAAGCAAAAACAGCATCCAAATGAAGCAAAAAACCACCATTCCTACGCACAAGCACAAGATGAAATAAACTAAACCATTCACTGAAATAAGTTAATAGAAAGTAATAAAACAGTCAGGCTTTGGAGTTGGAACCACTTGGGTTGGCCTGGTGGTCAGAGGTTCGAACCCTAGAATAGAATTTCCTCGCTGGCATATCGTAACCTCATGAACCACTTTTACTTAGCTTCACTATCTCATTCAACACATGAGTAACTGATGCCTTCACTTCATCAGGCACTATCAACTGTGGAGGAGTAGATTCCAATGCATACAATGTTATGACCCTCATTACATCTCCCAAGCGCAACACCTTGCCATCATCGTAACCCATCTGATCTACAAACGGGCACGAATCCTTTAACATGCATTTACAACATACCTGTGGGAGATAAAATGAAAACGAATTTGATCTTGTTTAGAGGTACCGTTGAAAACAGGAAGTTTTCAGGAGAAAGTAACGGTTAAATGGGAAAAGTAGCTCACAGTGGCCTCTTCAACATCGAAGAATCTACGCAATCGTTTGGCAGCAGCAACATCCTTTTTGCTGAGCACAGGGCAGCCGAAGAGAGCCACCTTTTCCAAGTCACCACATGATAAACGTCTGGAAGACCCAAAATATAGATTAGGGTTTACTTCATTAACACCCTCCTTTGACCTTTGTTTCTAGGGAG
>JAYMTN010000544.1:0-16061 GCA_036897425.1 Erodium trifolium | reverse complement strand
TAAAAAAAAACATTGATTTACACTTCGAATCGAGAAAACGAACAAAAACCCAACATCCCTGTAAATCATGAGTCTCATACATGAATTTCACACTGTGGAACACAACTCAATCTAAGAGACTCGCATCACGATTTATCCTAATCATCATATGATCTTCAAATTATGATCCTCATATGTGATCCAACAGTACATGCCCCAATGGACCATATAATCTCTCAAGTATCATGAATGTAGAAATTAAATTTTATATAGCATCATATATATCATTGTCATTTGTCCCTTTCTGTAGGATATTTAGGCGGTGCAATGCTTTTTGTTTGTATTTCTAAGATTTTGTTTGCATATGGTAGCGGCTGCAGACAAAAAATGTTAACATTTAGGAACAATACAAATCCACCTCTCCATCTGCGTTATCCTTGTAATTCTTCTCTGCAGCTCAATACGAAAATAAATTATATATTAGTTTTATAAAAAATCTATTAATCAGTGTTCTTTTGAAAAAACAGAGGTCATTTTAGTAAAAAATATATATTTAAACATAATTGCATGTTTATTCAACAATCATGGGCTAGTAAGACGTACAAGAATTGCAGAGACATCATTGAAGCAAGTAAAATACAGTTTGGCAAATGAACCTGTGGCCTAAGAAATTGCCTCAAGTTAAAGAAGTGTTGGTGTTGGTGATGTTTCCAGTGAGATCCTTGCTACATTGCAGCTACCAAAATCAAGGTTTTAAAAATCGTTAGGCGCTAGTCGGACGGATAAGGTCTTTTGGGAATAATTGGAGATTAATCAAATTAATCGGGTCAGCCAACAAAGAAATGAGGTCCAGGCGGGCGCCTAAACGGAGCCTAGTCGAGATTTTTAGAACACTGCCCAAAACAGACCACCAACTTAACCAAAATGTTATGATCCAGAACCCAACTGAGGCAAAATATTCATCCATTTATTCTATATCTATCCAAAAATATTTATCTCTTCCAAACTGATTTACATAAACTATTTCTTCCTGAATATAAGCTTGTCTAACAAAAACTCCCACATCATCTCTTTTATACATTTGAAAATGCAGGACAAAAGAGTAGAATTCAAATTTTGGATTCAAACAAGAGAGGTGACTTTGGCTCCGATGGTTTCAAAGAGCTGGCAGCAGTGGAAAGTGAAGGGTGCACAAAAAGACATATTAGCATATGCAACATCAACACATGTGAGAGCCTCTGTCCCCTCTCTCCCATGGCTTTCTCTTCACTACTATATTAGAATTATCTTTTTAAAACTCAGGAACTGAAAAGAAAATGGATCATCCACATCCTCATCCTCACCCATTGTTGAGAGGTGGAAGAAGCAAAGCTCTCTGCTACAGCCATGGCTTCTCTTCTGCTCAGATTGAGTCACTTGCTGCCATTTGTGAGACCCTCATACCTCCCCTTCCACTTCATTCTATCTCCAACCAAAACCCAGATGACCAATCTCTCCATTCCTTGTACAGAGCTTCTGGCTCTCAGCACCCAATTCCCGATGAGGTCCATTTTCAAAATCCCCCCTTTTTATCAAGCTTTGTCAGTGTGGTTGATTCTTAATATCTTGACAGGTTGCTGATGTTATGGTGGAGAGGAGCCAACCCCAGGCTGTGTTCTTAGTGGGCTTGATTCTGAGGGTTTTGTCATTCAGATTGGGAACTCTGTTGCTCTGTGGGTTTGCTTGTATTGATTGGAACTGGCCATTCATTCACAGGTTCTGTGAAGTTCCATTGGAGAGGAGGGAGGAGATTCTGAGGAATTGGTCAAAGGAGAAGAATCTGGTTCCCTTGAGAATGGTGTTTGTGCTGTTCAAGCTCTACTGCTTCTTCATCTTCTTCTCCAGGGTGAGTGAGTCTAATTCTTGAGAAACTCAACTGAGTTGTTGAGCATGAACACTTACATTTGTCACTTCCATTGTTGCAGACTGATGAGAATTCCAAAAACCCTTATTGGGATGCAATGGGATACGAGGTAGAGACTAAGGGAAAGGTTAGTGAACCATGTAAGGAGAGGCCTCTTGAGAAAGGGATCATAGAGCTCACCTATGAAAATGACTTCACCATCATCAAAGCTCTGACCCAGAAAGGCCTTGAGGTCACAGAGCCTCCTGAATCCGATGTCTACAGGATCAAATGCGACATTGTTGTCATCGGTTCTGGTTGCGGTGGAGGAGTTGCTGCTGCTGTTCTAGCAAAATCAGGCCAAAAGGTTGTAGTTCTTGAGAAAGGGAACTACTTTGTGCCACAAGATTACTCCGGCCTTGAAGGCCCCTCCATGGGTCAACTATATGAAGCCGGTGGCTTCCTATCAACACTCGACGGGTCAGTCTCGCTCTTGGCTGGCTCAACCGTGGGCGGTGGCTCAGCTGTAAACTGGTCTGCATCGATCAAAACACCAAATCATATCCTCAAAGAGTGGTCTGCGGGCCAAAAGATGCCACTTTTCGGGTCCCCCGAGTATCAATCTGCTATGGATGTAGTGTGGAAGAGACTTGGAGTCACTGAGGATTGTACCGAGGAAGGGTTTCAGAATCAAGTTCTGAGAAAAGGGTGCGAGAATCTGGGCCTCAAAGTCGAGTCTGTAGCAAGAAACTCATCAGCCAATCACTATTGTGGCTCTTGCTGTTATGGTTGCATCAGAGGAAACAAACAAGGGACAGACTCCACTTGGCTCGTCGATGCTGTGAGTTCTGGTGCGGTGATCCTCAGCGGCTGCAAAGCTGAGAAGCTGATACTCTCGAACAATGGAGACCGGAGTGGTAAAGCAAAGAAGTGTTTGGGAGTAACAGCAACGGCCATGAACAAGAACATAACAAGGAAGCTCCGAATCGAAGCAAAAGCTACAATTTCAGCTTGTGGATCTCTCTTGACACCGCCTCTACTGATATCGAGCGGTTTAAGGAACAAAAACATAGGGAAGAACCTCCATCTCCACCCCACCAATCTGGTGTGGGGATACTTCCCGGAGCACTTGACCGATCTCACAGGCAAAATCTACAAGGGAGGCCTAATCACCTCTCTCCACAAGATGAACAAGTCCAACTTCAATGTCCTCATTGAAACACCCGCGCTAGGACCTGCCTCTTTTGCTGCATTGTTCCCATGGGTGTCGGGACTCGACATGAAGGAGAGGCTCGTGAAGTACTCGAGAACCGCACATCTTTTTGTCCTGGTTCGAGACCTCGGGTCAGGTGTGGTGAAGAAGGAAGGAGAAGTTATGTACAAGTTCCATGAAGTGGACAAAGAGAACATCAGAGTTGGGCTGAGGCAGGCCATGAGGATCCTTGTTGGGGCCGGTGCTGTTGAAGTGGGAACTTACAGGAGCGATGGGCAGAAGATCAGATGTGAAGGGATCAAGGAGAAGGATCTTGAGACGTTCTTGGAGACGGTCGATGCAGTTGGGGGGATGAGCTGCAGGGGAGGAGAGCACTGGACAGTGTACTGTTCTGCACATCAGATGGGGAGTTGCAGGATGGGAGGAGACGAGGAAGATGGTGCGGTGGATGGGAATGGTGAGAGCTGGGAAGCTCAAGGCTTGTTTGTTTGTGATGCAAGCATTCTTCCCAGTGCCGTTGGGGTTAATCCCATGATTACCATTCAGTCCACTGCTTACTGCATCTCCAACAAGATTGCTCAGTCCCTGAAGAACTGAAAGTTGCCGTTAGTAACTCTACAACCCTTGTTAAAATAAAAATTAATACTTTTTTTGAAAGTAAGTGCTGCATATATTTTATATATAACCATAAAAATAGACATATCAAACATTAGACGTGCACGTCAGCAATATTACAAATCAGACTTGGTGTGAATAATAATTCTGATCGTTAGTATTGAATGATCATAGCTCCCATTCCGCTTAACAACCAGACCAGAACAATGTGAACACTATAAACTCCGACACTGACAATACAATCATAAGATAACATAAGACAAATTAAATATACAGAGGATGCAGCTGTTGGACATTGGTCTCATGATTCGAAATTCAAAATTCAAGTGCTTGACTAAATAAACAAGAGTTGATAAATTAAAAAAATGATATAGATAAGAAGTAAATTAAAATTCTGATTCTCATTATATTACCAAGACTGAGCCTTCAAATCAAATGTGAATATTTTGGATTGTCATCTCACATGGCCCAAAATTACTACCAATTTCGCCTTGGGGACCATTTTGTTTGGTAAGAAGTATTTATCCAAGCATCTTCCCTGCAATTATTGAAACTGTATGATGAAAACAGGGAAACTTCTATAAAACATTACCAGTTCTCGGACTCTATTTACAAAAAAAAAATGAAACTGAACAGTTAACTATTTCAGTTGATATATGATGCATCACCTAATATACTACATTGATCTGCCTTTCACTGAAATAGAACTGGAGATAATCTTTTGATCTAATCATAACAATAGACTTTTAAGAAAAGGCTAAAAGAAAGTCAGAAACAACAAAAAAACATCACCCACAAGTTATGCATAGATATACAACAGTTTCCAGTACCCGATAATTCTTCAACTTGGTACCTCTTGACAATCCCTTAAGCCCGCTTTTAATCAGATAAAATTTGGCTCTTGACCACCAGATTAAACAGTCAGAACTCCCAAATTATCATTCATTTTGGTCTGTGGGGCAATTTTTTTTTTATTGCTAAGCCATCAGGTTTCCATTTAGCCTGCAAGTAAGCTGATTTGGAAACAATTAGCTCAGTAACAATGAGTTTGCACCCTTTCTTTACAAATCATTTGAGCAATTCCAGATAAGCATATGCTAAAACCAGGTTTAATAGCAACAAGTAGTGGGTCAGCGCTGACAATTACCTTTACCTCACTCTGATTTGGAAAAGCATCATGAATCACATTCCTCACTCCTTTTAGGTCATGAATTACATACATCAACTCGGCCCCCTGACTTCACAAAACCACAAGTTATCAATTATGACATCAAATCGACAGACCAAAAACAAAATCAATGTCTCAACAACTTAAATATTGCACAGCCAGGAAAAAATAGATTAAAGACTAGAAACCGTCTTAATCACAGTTAGCTGTGTCCTACTAGTTTAGCTTTCCTCTCTTTTTTTTTGTTTACTATCAGTCAATCACTAAGCAACAAAACTGATACAAGAAACAGGCTGAATATAATATCCAACTGCTGTAATTATTCTTTGAACAATAAGCATCCATGCAGAAAAAGAAGACATAAACACTACAGATCTGCATAAAATGAGTACATGAGTGCGATCACGGATTGATACTCACAAATGAAATCGAAATTTTCTCAGCAGCCAAACAGAAAATAAAAAGATCACAGTAGGAAAACTACATAAATTTACCTACAAGCATATGAAAAATGCATACAGTGATAAGGAGGAGAATCACAAACTACCTGATATTAGTAGACGTTGAGGTGGCAAGCTGGCGTTGCTGCCATGTTCCGGCGACAGACTGGGAACGGCCTACGAGATTCTTGAGCAAACCTCCCAAGATTAATCATTTCAGTTTAATTCATATATATAACTAGCCATAAAGACTATTTCGAAACAAAATGATACACTTAAAGGGACTCAACTGAAAGAAAAAAAATGTATATATAATAATAAGTATAATATCTCTTCAGGCCAAATTGTATTTCCATAAAATGTTATACAGGCCAAAGAAACTTCTAATATTCTTTAGAAGTACATTAGGTCATACAATCAACTAAAACTTGAACATCAAGTAAAGTTGAGACCATTTGTATTGTACAAAACTCTTCTTGAATCTCACTCTGTCTAAACCTATTCACCATCAAAATTGCATATGCATATTCACCCATCAATGCTGATCTGCAGGGAGATAAATTGACTGCTTATCCGGTTGCTGAAAAGGTGGCAAAAGTCAACCCTCTAAAGCGTTCAACCTAGCCTTCATCGAAAAAGATCTTAAGAATGAGGGATAGATCAAGAACATGCAACAGAAATCAACAAATTTAAGCATTCCCGGCAAGTACCTCAATAACGTGGACCCAAGAAATTGTCTTCAATCCATGAAGGTTTCTTTGCATTGTAGTAGAAATGAGCAATCATCTGGACCAGTTCATCAGATGTTCGAATCTCTGTTCACATCAACAGGAGTCATTCATTCCATGTTTTGTATAGGAACAAAGGTAAGGTTCTCAGATCTATAAGTAGAAGGTAAAAGAACAGGGATCACCTTTCTCCCGGTACAAAATCTTGTCTCCTCGTAAAAATAAAATCTGTGGGCCTTCTCTTACTTTCAGAGCATATGCCAAATCTTTCTCTATATTTATGTCTAGCTTAACTGTCTGCTTTCAGAAGAAAAAAATATCAAAGCTATCACAAGTGATGTGAGGACATAGCAGAACAACTGGAGAAATCCCAGAACTATTACATATTTACATTTAGGGTCTCCAACGAGTTAGATATGGAAATGTAGAAGCATAGAAAAAAATTGCATCTTAAACTTTTAAATTTTCTATTCATGTTATGTGTGTGTGTGCATACCACTTTGAGAATGTTCATGTTGAAAAATTACACCTGAACTAAGCTAAGTTCATGCTGCAAATATCACATAATGTATGGGGAATGAAACAAAAAATAAACAATATAAGCAAATAAAATTCATTTGAATGGAAAAGTTGTGAGTTTTACATACCCGGGGTGGCAATCGATCTTTGGCACTCCAATATACCTTGGCAGCCTTCTCTAGCTCTTGCAGAGCCTTCCAGTTATCTGCTGCCCTGTCACATTTAAGATATAGTAGTGTTATTTACTTTTCTCTTCAGGAAAAGAAAAAAAAACACTTGTGCAAACACATATGTGGGACCTATCATGCCAATTCCCAAAGATCTATATGTTTACAAACTTGAACAAGAATTTTCACCATCGGAAAATAAATAAATAAACCCTGGAAGTTACAAAACAAAATGTTTTTGATGCAGACTTAGATAAGAGCACATTGTTTTTCTTAGTGTAAATGTCATTTGTTGCCAGTTTCATTTGAGACCAGCTGAGCATGCAAAAATATAAAGAATATGTTTTTGTATCTTACACAGTAGTTGGACATTCTTAGACGCATCCAGAGCACTGAATAGCCCAGAGTGCAACATATATACCGACTTGAAAATCACATGGTTAAACATACACAAAGTAAAGAACATATATTCAGAAACTATTCTTTTTTTAATAAGCAATTGAGACACTATATATGCAATATGGATGTGCTGAGTAGCCAAATATCAAATGGAAGACATTATAGTTCATGGACAATATGCATTTAACTTTACCGGTTTACCTTACTCCAGATCTTTATGGGCATGCAACATGGATATAAACCAGTAAGAAACAGGTGTGTATAACATGTCCCTAATAAGAACTTTAGGGGGGAACAGCTAAGGAGGCTAAAATGCAGTTGATTCGATAATCTCTTCATATAGTTGGATAGCTCATACAACGTCCATGGTGAGCTACAATAAACTAGTACTATACAAGTCGGAAAACAGTTACCTTGTGTATCTTTCAAAGACAAGAACAACCAATGGACTCGGATGGAAAGCAAAACTCTCCCACTCAAGACAATTGATCTCCTTCACCCAGCCTTTATCAATCTCCCCTTCCCAGTCGATCTCAAAACCATCTTCGCCAATAACATTCTTGATAGGGTGCTTCTCAAAATACTCTGATGCTCTAACCCCCCACCCTACATCAGCATCAACTGGCCAGTTCGGATTATCTTCCTCAACTGTCATTCTCTTCTTCCCTTTTACATCACCATCTTCATCTTCATCATCACTATCACTGCTATCAGAACCCACCCTTTCCTCTCTTTGTTCTTTCATTATGTTCTCCTTGTTTGCAAGAACTCCAGCATTCTGCTTCCGAATTGACTCAAATGTCCGTTCAAGAGAGCCACGTACAAAATCCTCTACTGCAACCGCCTCACTCCTTCGACCACGCCTCGGCTTCCTTGGAATTGTTCTTGGGAAGCTTTTTTCAGGATTATCATCCTCATTCTTGGATATTCTAGTTTTCACTTGACTCCTCTTTGTCTTAGGTTTAGCTTTATCTTCTGAATTAGGATCAGGATCCGGTTCTGAACCAGACTTTCTTGAAATAGAAAAGCATGGACTGGATTTCAGATTATGACCACCACATCCAAGGGAGGGTCTAATAAAGTTTGAATGGGAATGAGTACAACAACGCGGTCTAATTGTGGAGCTCCTAGAAGAAATTGATACAAAAGGGTGCAACTTGGTATCACCATTAACAACATTGGGAAGCAAGAAAGCTCTCGGCATAAGCAAACTTTGAGAAATCAACATTTTCTCCACTCCCACTGAGAAACCAATCTAGAAATGGAGTTCAGAAAAAGAGACAATATAGACCTCTGTTGCCACAGAAAGATAAGTTGCACCAGAACAATATCAGTCCAAACATGCACCAGAGCTTGAATCCTTTCCGAATGCCTGACAAACAAATTTGTTGGGTTCAACAATATGAAAGCTAAACAACTAGCATACAACCAATTTACTGGATGTGTATACCAAGTTCCGAACCCAACAAGTAATGACCTAAACAACTAATTCAAGTAAACCAACAAACAGAGACACACAAGAGATTTATGTGGTTCAGCTATGCCCACATCCAAGGGGGTGACGATAATCCACTAGAACACAATTAGCACAACCCACAAAATTATCTAACCAATACATATTTTACCCAATAGAAGAAACACCGCTCCCTTGTACAATTCAAACTCAATGTTTTGTTCAATCTCTATCAAGATTTCTCTCATACCCACCCAAGCTCAAAAACTAACATAAGTTGGAAGAAGCTTACTTACTTGGAGACAACAAGAGCACTTGCTTCTTCTCCCTTTTTCTTCTCAGCAGCAGCACCCAACGAAGAACCCTTCTTTTTCTTTGCTCTCGGCTCGCAGGTATGAATCTCACTCTTTTTGCTTTCTTGCTCTGTTACAAAAATCATAACAGAATCTCATATCA
Source organism: Erodium trifolium (assembly GCA_036897425.1). NCBI lineage: Eukaryota > Viridiplantae > Streptophyta > Magnoliopsida > Geraniales > Geraniaceae > Erodium > Erodium trifolium. The sequence goes on along the minus strand of JAYMTN010000544.1, from coordinate 7,042 downwards.
TACCATACCCTTTTTTTTCTTTTTTTTAATCAATTTGCGGCATATTATGGATATAGCCCTAATTGTCCTAAGACTTTAAGTCCCCAAAGCAAGCCTTGGGCTCTACAAAAACAACTAATCAAATAAATCCATAACATTTCACAAGACCCCCAACCCAACTCCGAACTTCGTTCCAGTTTATTCTCCTACATATGCATTTTATCCTACTTTATCCCCTACTTTGTTTTGTTCCAACTTAGACCATGTAGTGTAGCAATAACAATGACAAGATTGGAAAAAAAAATAACAAACTTGTGAGACTAAATCGAAACAGAGTACACACTTTAGGACTACTGCAGAACCTTTTTTACTAATAAATCATCTAAATATGGCATAGTTTCTGCAGTCCACAGGCTTCAAGCCATCCTACTAGGGGGAATATGAAAACAATGTTATGTAGTCCATTTCCTTATGAGACCTACCTAAAGCAGTGTACACAAATTTGGCAATTTACATACAATTTTAGGAATTTACAAACCAAAAAAGATATGGCATCTGGGTTTAATATAACCATATGAGCTATTGAGCTAATCATTTAATTCCAATCCAATTTTTTCCCAATTGAACAATTCAGGTTCAATACATGGATTTTCCACAGGTTCGTCAATAATGCTCATAAAACTCATAACCGGAATAAAAAACCTAATGCAACAACACTATCAAAAGGTACCGGCGGAGGTACTCACCTGAGAAGTTACCGAATCGGCGGCGGCTCACCGGTCGAAAATTTCTGGCCTCCGATCTTCGAACAAAGAAACCCAGAAATTGCTGGTCTGCCTTCGAGTTTATTGAGAGGATAAGCTGATGATTCAAGTATCGGAATGGGCCTTTGGGTTAATTGGGCCTCTTTAGAACTTTGTGATTTAATTCTTTTTCTTTTTAGCATCCTTTAAATTTAGTTGTTTTTTTTTCATTCTCTATGTACACTTTTTTTTTCACTTTTCATTTTTTATTAGCATCATATGTAAATAAAAAAAATGAATTAACGTTAATATTTCTACGAAAATGGTGAAAATGGAGATATAAGAAAGTTATTATTTTTGTATTAGTGAGAGATGATTTTGAGATGAAACTTATTGAAGTGAGAGTTTAAAGTAAGCTAAAGTGTAATTTTCTTACAAACTGTACAATTTTTTACGCAAAGAAAACTTATAGATATATATGAGATAATAACAATCACAACTCTTATTGATGACTTTCATACCCGCAAAGGACAAAAATAAGTATTAGGGACATAACTTTCGAGAGTTTTAACAATAACTTTCTTTCAATTCCCATGTGAAATTTGAATATTTGATCCCATTTATTCCATTTCACAACGGTGGATCAGATTCTATGCGTGCATGAATGTAATAACACTAGGAACTGTACTGAAAATTTTCAATTTTCCTGAGAAACAAACAGAAACTAAACAAGTTTCCTCTCCAATTAATAAGATCAGTACATTGTTTAAACAAGAACAGCAACGACATAAGAAAAAAAGCCCCAAAAATTCCCCAATCCGACGAATGAGATCGGCCCACGTGGCGTCGCGGGTTTTGCATGTACATCACATGTGTAAGAACCGAGCGAGCTGGGTCGGGTTGACGATTCCCGGAAGGTGGGACCCGCCCGAGCCCAGCAGGCCCGCTACTTCCACGTACCTCCTCCGCTGCTGCTCCGCCGGTTCGGCGCCGGCCGGCTTCGACTCCGGCGTACTCGGCTCGGCGCGAGCCGGATCCCATGGCTGCCCGAAGAGGGTGCCCCGGAGGAGGAACTCCTGGGCCAAGTACCCGGCTAGGAGGAGGTTGGGCTTTTCCGGCTTGGCGAACCCGGCTTGGTTCGACCGGGCGAGTTTTGGTTGGGACGGTTTGATGGCGTCAAAGTCGTCTCTCTCCTTGCGCTTATCTCGACGGGGTGGGAGGTGCATAGTTTTTGTACTCATTGCCTCTTTTGGTGCATGCCACGTCACCACCAAAAAAATAAAAATGAAAATTGGATCCAAATCCAATTTTTATTTATTTTTTCCCGAGGGCAAAATAGTAATTACACAAAAGTAGCGGAACCCAGCGGATGCGACGGAATCCGGCGGCGGCGAAGCTTCACCGGCGAAGAGAGGAGGAGAAGAATTGGAGAGAGAGAATTTGAGAGAAATTAGAAGAGTCAGGGCAAGAATGAGATCGAGGGTGGTTACTGATATATATAGAATATGAGTTTCATAAAAGCCCACCTGTTTTCCACCAAATTACAAGAATACCAACGGACGCAGAAATGACGGTTCTGCCCTTCCTCTTTGCCCACGATTTCGACCCATTTTTACCTAAAGGGCTTTGCCATGCCAGCAAGCCATCGGTTGAAAAAATAATTAAAAATATTATAAATATAGATTCTCGCTTAGCTTATCGGGGCAGTAATCGTCTGCATCAAAACCCTCAAACTAATCCTGCACCTCCGAATCCTCTACCGAAACATATTAAGTCTAAAACTCGATTATTAATTTGATTTAAGAAGATAATCGAAATGGGTAACTTTTGTGTGTTTCAAACTCCTATTGGGAGCCTATCAAAGGGTACACTGTGACACAGACCTTTCTGTTGTTTAGTGGTGGCTGAATCTGAGCCGTCCGATTTTCTTTTGATTTCTCTACGTTCCTTTTTTGGTAAAATCGTGTGAAGGATATGAATTTGATGTGTAGTGTCCTCATCAATGATCTTTAGACCCTTTGCCCAACTAATTAATTAACCTTGTGTGTTATGTGGCCTCAATTATCCACCAATACTTGTTGTAGTGTAACATAGGCTTTTGCATTTCTAGTTCCAACTCCCATCTTTAATAGGATTATAAAGTGGGTCAGTTACATCTCTCTCACACTTTTATAACACAACAAAATTGATCTAAACATGTTATTTGATAAATAAATAAAATTTAAATCCAGTTGATTACTTTAATATATTAATTGTGAAATAAATTAAAGTATTAATCTTATGATTCTGCGCTTTTGAGCGTACCAGGATTCGGTCAGGGTGACTCTGACATATGAACGGTTATGTGTTTTTTGTTTCAATTGCGGGAAGATCGGCCATATGGTCCGAGACTGTGACTGGGAGGTGCCAGGGGTGCCTCGCTTTGATGACTCCATCATGGAATTCAAAACTGCCAAGGTGGACATGCTGTACACCATAAATTGGGGACGAGAAGCACCTCCACCACCGTCGGGATTTGTATATTTGGTCTCCGACACGGTATCTAAGACTGGGTCATCTCGAGGGAAAGAGCCCCTTATGATCCTGGACACGGTACCTAACCCGTTCCTCGGGCATCAGGGCCGGTTCGGGGGGACGCCTTACCCTCATGGACATGGTCAATCTTCAGAGATAGGTCTCCCTGAGTGTTCAAAGATAGGGCCCCATGGGTATGTTCCGTCTGGGATGTTGCAAGGTCCGATGGGCCAGAAGATGGGATTCAGCGAGAGAGCCGTGGGAGGACCAGGAGAGGGCGGAGAAGAAACCCCTTCACGAGGGAAGATAGGAATCCATGATTCGAGGGACTTACTCCGAGAGGGGTCTCTAACACAAGCCATTCCTCCTAGCCACAATATCAGGTTCAAGTTCGGTAGCTCAGTTGACAAAACGAGTCATTGGATAGCAAGGACCAAGCAGCGTTTAGGCCCTACTTGAGCGATTCTTGGCAGTTGGCACTTTTTTTTTTTATGTCTTAGTTTTGGTTTATATTTCTGTTTTAGTTACTTTTTCTATATTTGCTACTATGGCTATAACCAATTTCTGTTGGATCGGTTCGCTTTTAAGAGTTACTGGATCCCTACCATCCCATGATATTGACCTCTATAATGACTTCTCCATGATATTTAATGAAATCTACCTCTTATTTAAAAAAAAAAACTATGATTACTATTCAATCTCAATTTACAATCCAACACACAACTCTCCCTAGGTAATACTAAATATATATTTATCTTTACCATTAAAATGAATTCAACAATATTAAATATAACATATGAATTATACTCTAATATTTTATATTCTTATGTTTTCTTGAACTTGATTCTGTACTAATGTGTTATATAATCATTTCTTGGATTCTGCGAATATCTATGTTCACCATGATTCAAAATTTTAATAGCTAAAATTATGTGACATTAAAATGTGTTTTTAAGGATATATCATTCATCTTCATATATATAACATTATAGTACAAACATCCTCGTAATATTAAATATCATGTGTATGGATAGACATATATTACTTATATAACAGTGAAACTATAGACTCCAACCACGATCGGTATAACGATTATTACAACTAACACTTGAATAGATATAATTTACAATACATCGACATAACAAATAGGTATATGGAATAACCAAAATCATAATCATTACAATATATAGGTACAAAGTACAATTGAAATTATCACAACCCTACAGCTGTTCGAAGCTATAGGTTTTTTGGTGTGTGGACTGTAACATTTTTGTTACAAAAAAGCTATGACATGATTCCTTTGTTCATTAATACTGTAGATTGGTGGCTAAACCGTGATTGGGCTTGGTCGGTACATAGTGGGCCTGTTCCCTACTCCTTGCAAAAATGAAAGCCCAGTAGTAAAGTTATGCGGTCCGGCCCAGATTCTGAATCCGAGCGAATGAGCGTGTGTAATAAATGGCACTGCTGAACATTGATTTGCATAGTGAGTTTGACTTGGAAATAATATTTTAATTACACATTAAATTCATGGAAGAAAATTGAATAGTATAGATCGAAATTGCATTGAGAGCATCACCGGAAAATGGCTCAGCAGCTATAATAGTTGAGACATTAAATATTCGTCACGTGTTGTGCATGCAATTTTGTAGCTGACGTTGACATCTGTTTGGGGAAGGTACCGTAATAGTAGTAGTTACCAATGGAGCACCTCGCACGTGCACCTACCATTCATGACCATAGTGTCTCGTATTTGAGAAATGTGAGTATGAGAGATCGAAAATTTGTCATCAAATTGGGTTACATGATCAAAGTTTAAGCCAAGACGATCGTATTTACCTAAAACCAGCGTCTAATAGGCTATTGTCAGACTTACAAAGTTTGGAGGATGATCTTGTTAGTTTTCGTGTTTGGTAATCGGATTTGTTTCTACGTGTGAATCAAGGTTATGGTGAGGTGTGTAATGCGGACACAAATTTACATTTATTTAAAAAGTTCAATCCGTATTTATGAGCTTTTATGTTTCGGGTTGATTGTTTATAGTGAATTTATCTCGTATTGTGTGCAGTTGGTCTCGATTCAAGGAGTAAAACATGGATATTCATAGTTCATTTGATCAAGTATGAAAGAGCCGAATTCAATAAATGGTGTGTGCATTCAAGACTGGACATGGAGACTTTCCGTCCCGGTACGAACTCCGAGCCGGAAACAAAGGTCAGATAGGATCACTTCCCTGCCTGGAATCAGGGTCGTTCCGGGATTCATGAAGACAGAGGTCTTCGTTTTTGGCCCATAAACCGGCATGTTCCGTACCCCTTTCCGGCACGATATTCATCCCGGTCTGTGCCTTGCTTCATTCCCTACGCAATGGTTGAATTCCAAATCTCTTATTTGTTGATATAAATAGAAAACCTAGGTTATTTGCAAGGGGATAAGAGTTTTGAGAGCAAAAAGTCACATATAGACCCATTTTATTTTTTTTATCAAAATGAAATAATTGCACTGAAATAGTAGCGTGTATGTCGAAAAATGAGTCGCAAATTATCGAAACGGAAACAAAATTGTTGCTACGTCTAGGGTTGGCAATGTTTTGTGTCAAGCCAGATGTTAAATATGATGTCGTAACATCATTTGTGTACAACCGGTGCAGAGCTAATCGATGATATCAACACAGAATGTCATTGACATGACGGTGTCTTATAGTACACGCGCGGATAATTTATTGAGCATATCTAGAACGCGTCCATCCTTATCCGGTGTTATTGATTTATTTCCTATTCTTGTAGACACTCATAATATAGTTCTACTTGTTTTAGGAAATAAGATTATTTTCTTAAATAGATAGATAATCATTAAAGAGTTCTATTTACTTCCCAAAAACAGAAGATATTTACAAGATCTTTATGGATTGCTTTTGGGGAAGATCTGCTGAACAAGGAAACAAGAATTTCAGCGTAATCATAGGAGGCACGCGTTTGAAAAGGAGAAAGAGCTACAAATACACATATATTCTTCATAGCTCTAATTGGCTCAGGAATTACACTTAAAGCATATTAAGAGAAGTTGACGTAGTTCAAGTGAGTCCAAGAGGACTCTTATTGTTCTTCTTAGTTCATGAGTTTAAATGCATAAGCGTGTTGGACGAGCGTGTTAGGATTCCAAATATATTGAACTAAGAGGAACGTGCATATGCTAATTATATTAATCGCAATTGATCAATCATTGGAGCTATATTCGGGTGACCAATAATCACAACCATGTCAAGAAGAAGAACCAAGAAGAATATGAGAGTGCAAGCAAGGAGCTTGAGTTCAGGGGAGTCTCTGAATTAGTTTTGTCATTCTTGTAATTATAGCATAAGGTTGATATGGAGGACCTGAGAACTTGTTTGTTATTGATTACTTTATAGTGAAAACCTTTCCACTGACAAAGTGCCCCTAAACGTAGGTATAAAGTACCGAACTGGATAACCAATCTTATGTCTTCATGTGTGTTTGATCCTTATATGTTTATTATTGCTTCCATAATATTGTTAAGGCAAGATGTCAGTCGACTAGTCATAACACCTTAATTGACATCTTGCTGATGCACTCAAACAAAATTACAAAAACAGTAAAAAGAACGACACTAAGAGTAATGGACCATGCCCAACATAGGCTCAAAATCCTCTGAAACACTAAGAGGCTCTCAAGCACCAAAAGACAGACACTGACCAAAGTATAGAAGGAGCTATATTGGCGGCCAACGTGTAACAACCGTCGTCGGTTTTAAAGATCATTCGTTATCGGATCCAAAAAAAAAAAAAG
>JAYMTN010000543.1:0-16063 GCA_036897425.1 Erodium trifolium | reverse complement strand
ATAACTTGAAACTTCAGGGTATGCATCAGTATTTATTGAACTTCAGGGTATTCATCGGTTAAAAGTGACAACTTCAGGGTATGCATTTGTAATTTACCCTTGATTCTTTACCGATTTGTGGGGATTCGGTCATAGTTGCAGACCGTAATTCGCGCAGAGAAGAAAGAACTCAAGAACTTGAGTTTGGGCCTATACAAGATAGGCCAACTGGTGGTGCACTTGTAAGGCCTGATTCTGGTCCGATTCATTTAGCGATTGCATATCGTTTTTCGCGGGGAGAAGTCCAGAAGCTTGGGTCTGTGCAAGATGGGCATGTTGGTGCATCTATTGGCCCTGAGTTATTTGACACAACAAACGCTTCAAAGTTGGTTGGAAATGCTTCTTCGTGTTCGTTGTTTCCTCCCATGCTGGATTCGGATGATGCTCAGCCCATGTCTAGGCCTGAGCTGGCGTCTGAGTCTACGTGCTGATTGGCTCAGCCGCATCAACATGTGCAACCCTGGGGTTGCATTGGGTGACTCTAACGAACTCAATTTGACAATCCTTGGAAGGAGGCCGTCCTGAAATGTAAGGGTCATCCTTCGAAGCACTCGACGACTTCAACGACGGGTGTGATCAATGGGAAGCCGAGGGACTAAAACCAACTGGTCCCGGCTACCACCTTTAATAAGGACTTTGATCAAACCTTCCATGCTTGGTCGCCTGACTCTGTTAAAAAGGTTAAAGAGAGTAGAAAGATTACTACTTTGCAACCCTTCTGGGTTTCAACTCGATCACGAACTTGGAGTGAAAGTGAAAATCTTGAAGCTCAGCGTATAAATGAGTTATGGAGAATGGTTAAAGCTATTGGAACTTTAGGGGACTGATAGCGAGATTCTTTTTCTTTCTTTTTTGGGTTGAGTTTTTTCGATTTCCTTTGTCTTTGAGGTCGAGTTTTCTGTGGCCCTTTTAGAGAATGGTGAAGGTATTTGAGGGCATCCTTTTATGGTTGTCCAGTCTTTTTTCTCCTTCTTGGAGTTAAAATCTTTTAATAAAATCATCATTTATATATATATATATAAAAAGATGATCATAGGCCTTTACAAAGTCGACCTTCAGTAAAATAACTTGCTGACCTGTCCTCTTAATGAGTTGTATCAGTTTTGAAGTAATAAGTATGTGATCAAGGATTTGTTTGCCAGCTATAAAACAAGTTTGAACCTCATTGACAAGATTATGCATAACCACTTTCAGTTTAGCAGCCAAGACTTTATATATAATCTTATAAGGACCTCCAACCAAATTAATAGGTCTGAAATCATAAAATTGCAGAGGAGAATTCATTTTAGGAATGAGAGCAATGAAGGAAGGATTAATCCCCTTTTCCAACTGAGCTGAAGCATGAAATTCATGTATGAAATCAATAATGTCTCCCTTAATGAAAAATCAGGCATTCTGAAAAAACTTAATGGAGGAGCCATCTAGACCAGGAGACTTATCTTCATCACAAGAATTAATGGCTACAAGTACTTCACCCTTATTGGAAGATCTTTCTAAGAAAGCAGCTTGAGTAGAAGACAAATGAGAGAAAATGAGGTTGGTAAGTTTTAAGATAGTGTATGGGTAATTTTTTTTTTTCCAGCAAAGTGAATAGCATCTAGTTCTTTAGTCTAACTAGGAATCTCATAAGCTCTCCTTTGATAAAAAATTGACTGAGATATTGTTCATTGAGAACGTATAGTTTGCCATTAAATGAAAATATTGTGAGAGCATCTATCACCCTTATGAATCCAACAGATCATAGTTCTCTGTCTCCACACTTTAGCAAGTAATGTGTGCTTCTGAATGAGGAGGGCCGAGGAGAGCTCTCTCACAACTCTCTACAGAAGTAAGCTCCATAGCCCCCACAATGGAATCCAGACTATCAATTTTAGTCGCAAGACCATCAATGTCTTTTTCAGCACTGCCAAAGACATTGGATTTCCAAGATTTAAGGAAATTCTTGAGTGATCTGAGTTTACACCACAAACAGTAGTGAAGTGTGCCTTAGACTAAAATGTTTGCCAATGATCCTTACAATCCAATAAACAAGTGGGATAAGATAGTTAGGCATTGATGAACATGAAGGGTTTAACACCCCAATCAAGAGAGTCCTCAGCCAGAAGTAAAGACCTATGATCAAATAAACCTCTAGGATAACAGGTTCATGTGATGATGTTGAAAGTAGTAAGGGTACCCCTTTCAATTCATGGTTTGACTTCCCTTCATGGATTATCTCTCAATTCTTGATCAAATAAAAGTGTTTTTTAATTGATAATAGAAATAAGTTGTATTATAACTGCAAAAAAAAAACAAATAATCCAACATGTGATTGAAGTTTATATTTCATCGATAGAATAGTCTCCGAAAGGAATCGGAGACTATTCTATCGGCTAGTCGGTGCTTACTCCTCTCTCGGTCCTTGAGTTTTGTTGGTTATATTTGGGAACCCAAAACGGATACCCATCGGGGCCTTGGGTTGTTCTGGGTTGGAGGAGTGATAGTGGACCTCCGAGGATAAGATGGCCATCATATTGATGTGGAAGTAGCAAGCCCGGGCTATGATGATATTCGATTGACAGGGATTTATGGTGAACCTTTTAGGAATGATTGGAGTCATACTTGGGACCTCCTTCGCCGACTACATATAGCTTCCCGCCCAAATTGGATCATCGTGGGAGATTTTAACGGTATTCTTAGCCCTAACGAAACCGTAGGAGGAGGCACTTATCCTGCTACTCTGGTGGATGATTTTTGTTAGATGTTAAATGATCTAGGTCTCTTTGACATCCCAATGACAGGACACCAGTTTACGTGGTTTCGTGGGAGGACGTCGGTGAAGAGGATCCAATCTTAACTTGATAGGGCCCTTATTTCTGACTCTTTTTTCGCGTCTCTTCCTGATCTAGATTTCCAAAATAATGGGGTAACTACTTCTGACCATTGGCCTATTCTGCTGTCTTTGGCACGGAAGGTGGTAGACAGGGGGCCACCAAAGTTCCGCTTTCAATCTCAATGGGTTCAAGACCCACACTATGGCAATGTGATACGAAGGAATTGGGAGAAAACACCGGGGCAGCTATAAAGGACGTAATAAAGGCAGTCGGGGTCTCTTTGGACCATTGTGGGAGACACCATTTCCGGAAAAATGTAAACCATATCAAATGGTGTCAGAGGCAGATCGGGCTGGAATACATAGACGGAAGGCAATTCAAATCCAATATGAAAACGCCATGCGCGTTCAGGAAGCTTTCTGGTGCCAGAGGGCGAAGTAGTACTGGTTAGCAGAAGGAGACAAGAATACAAATTTTTTTCAAGCTTCCACGTTCTATCGCAGGCAGGTAAATGAAATGGTCGCTCTTAAAAATACCTTGGGACAATGGCAACATAGGAGTCGGGCATGAAGGACCTTATCTCAGAATATTTCACTAAACTATTTACTTCCAGTTTGCAGGACCTTGATGGGTTCCCCATTACATTACCAGAGCGCCTGACACCTGAGGACAATACCTCTCTACTTCTTCCCGATACGACCATGGAAATTCGCCATGCTGTTTTCCAGATGGGACTAGATAAGTCACCAGGCCCGGACGGCCTCAACCAAAGATTTTATCAGCACTATTGGCCTATGGTTGCTGACGAGGTAATTCGTTTTGTTCAGGAGGTTATTCTCACGCGGGGGTTCGACCCGGACATAAATGATACTACAATTGTCCTAATTCCTAAGAAACCAGCCCTTGAGCTTGTTACAAACCTACGTCCTATTGCACTGTGCAACGTAATTTTTCGGATCCTCTCTAAGGTTTTGGCTAACCGGTTTAGACCTCTGTTGCACCGTATTATTTCCGAAACGCAGGGGGCTTTTATTCCAGGCCAATGTATACATGATAATGTGGTCATTTCTTTTGAGGTCATACACCATATACAGTTGAAGAGGCAAGGGACGGTTGGCTTTATGACTCTTAAATTATATATGAGCAAGGCCTACGACCGAGTCGAATGGAGTTTTTTGCAAACGGTACTGACCATATTGGGTTTTTCTGCAGAGTGGATAGAGCTGATGTCCTATTGTATGCAGACGGTATCGTACTCTGTCACCTCGGGAGGTCGTGAGACGCCCCGGCTCACCCCATATTGGGGTCTCTGTCAAGGGGATCCTCTATCCCCTTACTTATTTCTTCTCTGCATGGAGGGTCTGTCCCATCTTATGCAAGTCGACCAGGGCGCAGGCCGTATCCACGGAATACATGTTGCTAGGGGAGCAACGTAAATCTCTCATATGTTCTTTGCTGATGATTGTTATATATTTTGTAGGGAAACCCCGGCAGAAGCGCATAGGATTATGGGTATCCTGCATCTATTTGGTCGTGTATCAGGACAAGTCCTTAATCTACAGAAATCTTCTATCCTGTTTAGCACGAATACTACGGCGACCGAGCACCATGAATGTTGCCATATACTCCATATAGCAGAAACCTCCGCGGCATCAATGTAATTGGGGGTCCCTAATATGGTTAGTAGAAACCGGAATGCAACTATGGCTAATCTGGGTAACCGTGTTATATCTCGTATTAACTCCTGGGAAGGTAAATTACTATCTCCAACGGGTAGGGAAGTCATGATTCATTCGGTTCTCACTTCCCTACCGGTCTACGTCATGTCAGTTTTGCGGGTACCTCGGAAGACCGGAGATAGCAGGTTCCCCATTCGGAACATTAGAGTAAGGATGAATGGTACTAGGCGTCGGACATGGAGGGTAAGTACTCCACGAAGGCGGGTTATGCTATATTATCCATTACACGTCATCTCCAGCGGCATCATAGAGATTTGGTCACCTGGAATTCTATTTAGGTCATTCAAGTCTCACCTCGGATTCGGGTGTTCTTATGGAGATGCCTTTCCGACACACTACAGGTCGCAGGTAATTTGACCCGAAAGTATGTCCCGATTGCATCGACATGTGGTGTTTGTGGTAGGGAGGAGGAAACAATCTCGCACTTATTTCTTCATTGCAGTTTTGCAAAGACATGTTGGACAAAACTGGGGGGCATGCCCCCCGAGGTGCCAAGGCAAACTTTTGAGGAATGGTGGGAGCTTCTTACAACGGGACCGATAAAGAGTAGGGAGGCAAACATAGCCAGTGTTCTCTGGGAGATATGGAAGGAAAAAAAATGCACGGACTTGGGAAGGAACCCCACCGACAACGATCAGGGTATTAGCGGACGCTCAGGCCCACATCTTGGCGTGGAAAGAAGCACAAACGACTCAAATGACACATCCCCAACCTCGACCATCAGGCCTACTCGATTCACCCTCCCCCCGGTAGGCACGTGGGTGATCAATGTGGATGGTGGCATATTTCAGGACTCGGATAAGTCGGTTTGGGGACTAATTGCTCGTGTAGGGGATGGTCGGATTGGCCTCACAACGAATGGGGTCATCCCGGGGAGTAGCTCGCCAATCCTGATTGAAGCATATGCCATAGCGACTGCCCTCCGGAATGCGACATCCTTCGGATCCGCCCCGATTATTTTACGACCTGATGCCCAGGTACTGATCATTATGATCCGACTAGAGGAACCACTAGCATCCCCGGTCGGTACTATCATTAGAGACATCCGTCTTATGCTAGATGAAAACGAGAGAATATCTCTCCAATTTGTAAAAAGGACCGCGAATAAGGCAGCTCACTGATTAGCCAGGGCAGCCTGTTCTATGTCTGTCCTTCAGTGGTCAAGGCCCCTCCCTGATGCACTCCAATGTATCGTTCAAAATGATATCTGGATAAAATTCTACCGGTTAGTAAAAAAAAGTTTATATTTCATCGCATTAAACTAATTTTAATAGATACTAGAGCGGACTTATTCCTTTTGAAAGTAAACTTATAATATGGGAACAAAACAAATAAACTCATATTAGATTCGAGTTTATATTTTGTCAAATCGTGGATGGACTCTTGTGGTAAGACATATACCGAAACACATTAAACATCCTAGAATAACGAACTCATCATCAACTGTCGATAACCCATTTATCCTTTCTTGTGTTCTTGAACTGAACGAGATCAATTGATTTTTTTTGAAACGAGTAAACTAGGGAAGTGCATTACTGCAAACAAAAAATCATACAAAGTAGGGCGTACAAGCCCTGTGTTCCAGATATATATGTCCTGGTTTCCTGTAGCTAATCCGGCGCTCATGGACCCGTAGAAATAGTCTGCTTTGGATCGCAGACACAACATCCCCTTATCAACATTTCAACGATGTAGAGCAAAAAATAAAGAGTCCAAAGAAAATTCAAACTAATAAAACCCAAATAAAAACGACATAGTTAATAAAGCAGGCATAAATAAGGTGCTTTGATTGCGGTTTCTCCGAGACTTTCCAGCACTGGTTGTCCCGGGTATGTAGTTATAGGCTCATGCGGGGCTGTCCCACCCCCGCTGAGTCTTCTCATTTCTCCGAAGGAGGCTGTAGCGCCTCCACCTCTATAGTATGCTCCTCCTTCTCATCCCCTTGTTTGTGTCCCTGATGGATGATGCCTATAAGCTCCAGAGCTTTCTTCATACCAGTAGGTTTGGCATACAATTGTCCGCTCCTACCCTTAGCCTTGGTCTTCATCACCTTTGACCGTATGGAACCTGCTCCTCCAGATTGGTCCTGAGGTTCCTTCTACTTCCCTAACATCGGGGTCAATTCACCTGCAAGTAAATCCGGAAAAACAAAGCTCCCAGGTTCCTCAACGTTAGCCAGGTTTCCAGGCTTTGTGATACTCAGTTGTCCCCTTAGTTCCCCTGAAGAACCTCCTTGCATTTTTAGAACTGCCCACTTCGGGTAATCTTTAGTCATGTTGCCAGACTCCGACCTAGCGTTAACCCGTCCTTGCGGATGTTGAAACCCTGTGGGAGGGACCAAAGAGAATCTGCAAGTACCTTCTCGGGAGCCTCCCACAACATCCCGGACCGGGTCTAGGGTAAGGGATGTCAGAAGATCATCCACTGATGGACCCCAGGTGACTTTCGGGGTCTTCCAGATGTTGTTGAGCAGGCGATCTACATCCAGGTGTTTAGGCACTCTGATGGAATCGTCATATCGAACTTCCTCTCGACCAATTCCCGGAAGATGGGTCGTGCAGTCAGGTATCTGATGTGTTAGTCTACCATAGCTAGTACAAAAACCCAGTAGCCTCTCGTGTTGCAATCCTACCAGCGAGGATTGAGTATTGCCAGGGAACCGAAGACGAATACGTCGTCTCAGCGGATGGCTCACATCCAAGCTAACCCTCATCCAAAAAAGTAATCATCACGACGTGTAGACGGAATAGGGGCAGTAGTTAATTGAGTACCCATATAGGATGCGAGTAATTCACGAACCCGGTCATCCCGGGGGACATTCAAAGCTCGAACCCCGATTTCCATACACCCAAAATTGATGTCATTTGGTTGCATACAAGCCAGGAGCGGAGCCAGCAAAACCGGATATCCTTTAAATCCCCAAGGTCCTCGATGTCGGATGTCGCCCATGGTCTCTCGAGAAGGGAAATGAAACCCGACCACTTCTTTCGAGAGGTACTCGATCTGGAGCCCATCCACCTTCTAGTGCTGGAGCATAAGGCCGCAAAAAGCGTTTTGGTTGTGACGCCCTACTCCGGCGACCCTTCTCGCAAGCGAGAAGTGGTACCGACCATTCACTACCGTCGGGATAGCTTCCACCGGGATGTCCAGAATCTTATCCTCATCTTCCGATGGTGGCTGCAGGAAAAGAGAGGAAAAAAAACCCTAAGATTCGAGAGCAATCTATCGGTTCGGGCGGGTTCCAAAAAATTGTGTTCTTAAAGTTTGCACTCAAACAAAAAGTTGTTGAAGACCCAATTAAACAAGTTAGTATCATACGCTAGATCAATTGATTTTTAGATTCACACAAATTCAAAGATCACAAATTGATTTCGTGTGTTCTTGTGTGATGATGTCATCATATGCCTTTGGTCAGACCCAATAGCTAATTTAGAATGTGAGCCCATTCCGTGGTGAACGAGGCCCAATCCAATAAAGGTTGTTCGGTTCATAACCTCGAAGCACTGAGATACTTTCACTCTCTCCCATTCCTAAACCAGCCTCTCGTCGTCGTCGATCGTGTATTCGATTCCTTTGTATGTTCTGACGTTTTTGTTTGGGTTAATTTCAGAAGCGTCGGATCGTCAAACAAGTATGTAATTGAAACCCTAATCAATATAGTTGATTCCTATACTTGTTGTTACGTTTTTGTTTTGAATAATTCATGCAATTTGTGCTTTCGTCTATCTGCATTTCTAAAATTTCGATTCCACAATTTTCTATGTCGTAGAATGGATCTTAGACTGGAACTTCCATTTGTATGCACACCAGAAGAGCGTACATTGATAAGCCGTGGTGCGGTTGAGGCCAGGAACATTCTGGAAAAATATGATCATCTCAATGTGATAGGCCAACAGTTCGAAAAACACCTAGCGCACGCACTTTTCAAGGGATACAAGCGCCTCCTACCCAGAAAGGTAATTATCTTTGAACTCTAATTAATTTGGTTCATTTGATTTTATCATCTTTGTATGTCAGTGTTCCAAATAACCTGATATCTCCCCGCGAAACTTAACCACCGAGTTTTGACCGTGTAGGTGAAAATTGATCAAAACTCTGGTAAAATTCAGTCTACTAGTTTTCATATACAACCGTAAGTTATATATGAAAATTTGTACTCGAAGATGTGTGTATAGCATGAACACTAAAAAGAGATTATCAATAGCAAGTTCAATTCAATTTTCAAATACAATTCAATTTAACCAAATATGAATAGAGTGTGTTTGGAACTATCTTATTTTACCAAACTATTGCTATTTTTTCCCTAAATATATGTATTACAATATCTGTGTGTATATATATATATTATTTTATACAAAACATGATTTGCTGATATCTCCCCGTTAAGTTGAAATATCCTTAATCGGTACCTCAATGCGATTTGACCGTTGCCGTTATTTAGAACATTGATGTATGTGTATGTGTGTGTCATTGCAACCAGGGAACTCGTCAGGTATTTTACGATCATAGACCCGCCTTCACCTTAACAACTTTACAAAATGAAAATTATACACGCTTTGCAAGTTTGGCAATTCAAAAGTATAACAAGAAAGGGAGAGGACAATGGGCCCTTGAAGAGTTGATCTACTTTAGCATTGGTGCTGGTTTTTCTGGTTGTGAATACATTCTCTACTTTGGGGCTCACAATGTTTCCACTGAAGCTCTTGAGCCCTTTCATGCTTGCATCTTCCGCCCTCATGATGAGAGTAAAAGCGAAGTAGTAAGAAGTGTCAACCCCCTCCGGTACGTATAGCATTTGTGTTTTACAGTTATAAGTCATACACATGCTTAATGAAATTCACGTACCAATGATCTAGCTATATTAATCAATCCTCATCAACACCAAGTGTATATATTTTTTTGTCCAGCATTTGATTGTCCTTTTGTAAGCGTTTCTAAAAAAACAGGAAAAAGAGGACCTATGTGATATCTCTAAAGGTGTCCTTTTATTCAACTTTTGATTGACTTCTTTCAGTGTTTTCAGGAAGGTCGATAAACCTGGGTCTTCAGGTGACAAATTCAAGCAACCAGATGACTCAATTGTTAGGTATGTAGAAGGCACGTTTGGTGTAACATTCAACTTTTGATTGGCTTCTCAAGGTCTTTTGGTGATGTATTGAGCATTTTTCAATCCATGGTCAAACCTTGTTTCACTCTTGCTTTCATTTTCATATTATATCTACCCACCCTCTCATGCTTACTATTTTAATCTTTATGCATAATTACTTTACAAACTATTCAGATGTTCACTATCCTTGAATTTTGACAAGCTTATTATTTTCATATTTGCAGCCACGTGTATTTAGTTTTGGAGGTTCACTAATGTTTGTATTGATAAGGATAATCCCAACCGATAAGCAGCTGAGCCAAAACTACAAGTTACAAATTAATTAACTATTCTATCACTATTCAATTCTTTTATTTGTTGTAGAATGATTACTTAGCACAATTTTTCATTGTGTGCGTGTTTTCTCATGCTTTGTAAACATTTTGTTTCATTTAACAGTGTTGCTGGTTTAACCGGATACATGAGAAGATGCTTTTGTTTGTTATTCTTTGGGAAAACCTTGTTGCTGAGTGTATAATCAATATGCACTTGTTTTTGTCCAGCATTTGATTGTCCTTTTGTATGTATTGTAGGAAGACAAGAAAAAGGACCTACGTGAAACAAGCGGACTCCGGAGTTATCTCTTTTAGGTATTTATAGAGCATGTATTTATATGAAATGCTTACATCTTGCTTGGTTGGACGGCAATTGGCATAGCTGTTTAACTTTTGATTGGCTTCTTTCGGTCTTCCAGGAATATAAAAGAGGATAAAATAGGGTCTTCTGATGAGAAAGATAAGCAAGTAGATTAAATTTCTATGGGAATGAACTCGGACTCTACTGTTAGGTATGTAGACATCACATTCATATGCAGTGCCAGTGTTGCTTTTCTTCGTATAAACTATATATACCCGTTGGATCATATATCTCTTGCTCGACTTGTACTTAAAAAAAAAAATTCTTTCTTCGGTTGGCCTTTTGCTAAATGAAAATGAAGGCAAGGTGGTTTATGCATGTAAATATAATTATTCTATAACTCAATATGGTTAAAAGAACCCATGTTGAAGTTATATGCAGAATCGAAGGCTCTCTACATAACTTCTTCTCACATGATTGTGTTTGCCTCTTTTGATAAATCACAAAAGACTCCAGATATTGACTAAGTGACTATTGTGTATTGTATAAGTAGTCAGTTTTCTTGATCGTATTTGGTGCAAAATTGTAGCTTTCTCATTTAGCTCCTGCTGGTTGATTTTTTTCCGTGTTTATAAATCACGGTCTCTTAAATGAAACACCTTCTCACGACCTCAAGAACAAAATGTTAAAAAGTATTAGAATGTTGTGCTTTGTTGTGCAACATGATTGAGCAGACGAGTGTGATATTGTAGCAATGCCAAATCGTACTCCCCAAAACATGGTAGTATTTCACTCATTCTGAAGTTATGTTTGTGGTTAAATGTTGGTTAAGATTTTAGGTTAATCATTTTATTAGTGTTTGAAGTGGAATAGAAAATTAATCTAACATAGATTTTACATTATATTAAAGATTATTATAGTATGCCCTGTTATTTGATTTGGCTAACGCTATTGCAGCCTGGGTTTGTGTGTGGAATTAGACGCCTTGATAGTGGAACCATGTTTTTTTAGCTGACACAATCCTGTAAATTTTCATTTGGGTACTTTGTTAGTATTGTTTAATTGTTCTCGCGCTTTATATTTTAGTCATGTGAACTGTTGAGGATACAGTTTTTAGATTTCTCTTTGTTAATTAGAATGAAAACATTGTCTAATCTGGGTTGGTTTTCAAGGGTGAATCAATAATTTGCATTTCTTCTGAGAGTATGGGTTGGACGGGTCATATACTTACAAGGTTTGTATATTGGTTAGGCTTTGATACTTACCTCAGAATAGAGGCAAAACTAGAGGCATTGTTCTTGTTGAGCTTGCAATATGTTATGAAGTTCTGTATCATACAATTTGGTCCTGCATATGGTTTGTGGCTGAGTTCTTTTTGGTTATATGATATCCGTTCTTCAATTTCTTTGATTTGGCTGTGGAATTAGACTCCTTGATAGAGCAACCGTGTTTTTTTAGCTTACTCAATCCCTTAGTTTATGTGTTGAGTATCTGTTGTGAATCATCTATATTTCCTGCCAAATGCAATTTGGTTGACCATGTGGAATTTAATTAATGAACTCATTACATTTCATAAAGAACTAATGAACTCATTATATAATATGTAGTGTTCATGAACACACTGCTGTTGCATGATATACATCCAAGTTCATGCCTTTAATTTCACTAGAAATGTTATTTTTTTCTCGAGAGTTGACTGTATAGAGAGAACTGTGTTTTTAGGGCAATGCTTCATGACATATATACATATCTGGTTGAATGATTGGTCACAGATGTAAATTCATTTTCAGTTTTCACAATTGCTCCTTTATGTTTTGTTGGTAATAAATTGGGTAATAGGTCATATTTTCAACATCCAAGCTTGCTGAATAGTCAATGTGACGATGATTATACAGACCTTTCTATGATAAAAAAATGTTGTTTACCATGAACTCTTTGGAAATATAGCAAGGTACTACCCCTGCCGACTGCAAATCATTATAAGCATGTGATCAACTGGGTTAAGTTGGAGTTTTGCTGGGTAATCGGGTAGATCACATGCTTACTAAACAACGTATCTGTTTAGTCCTTTTTGGTTTGGCCATATCTATTTAGTTTACCTGAGAGCTTTTCTTTGTTCACAATCACATTTTTGGTGAGGAGATTCAGTACGGATACCTGTTTGTCGAGGTAGGATGCAATTAAGTTCATGGCTTCCCTGTTTGGTTGTGCTGCGTAATTAGCTATGGACTTTAAATTCGTAGTATTACCTGGTTTGATGGTGCATACACATTTAGCTCTTTTAATTCATGGTTTTTCTATTTATGCAAAACAATAATATACATGTGCTGAATGTTGGTTATTGTGCTCTTCGGTTTCCCAGTATGCGACCCTTCACAACACTTGCTTAAATAATAGTATAAGTGTAACATTGCAATGGGATTGATGGATGTTTGCAATTTCAATGTATGGTGCACCAGTGTGTCAGCTTTGTAGGGATATAACTAAGATAACTCTGCATTTTGCCCCCAAATGCAGGGTGTTTATTATTTGAGACTTGGAGCAATAGACTTAGGGTTAATATGATTCACAAGTTGATGGTCGAAAAGAATAGAAAATAGAGATGTATTGAGTATAAATTGATGATGGTATTTGTAGGTATTCATGGTTTGAATTTTATGCTTTGCTATGAAATATGGTGGACTTATTTTAGCCATTTAAGCCATTGATATTGAGGATGGAATTGTTGATGACTTACATCTATAATTTATTGAGTTGTCCGTGTGTACTTTACTTGATTTTATTAGGGCTTTGCAAGTTCATATAGATTTAGGTGTGCTCATTTAGCCCTTTAGCCTTTATTTGGAAGTAGGCTAAATAATTACAGAAATACTGTTTTCACAATTCCAGTGTACTCTACCTAATCATATTGATCTGCTGACAAGAAGTTCTTATACCCAAATGCAGGCTTATCAGTATTTGAGGCTTGGAGAAATAACTCAAGCACGTTTTAGGAGCTCAGCAATACAACTACAACTACAACTACAACTGACCTACGAACATTGCCTTATCATTCATGGTTTTGTTTGGATATAGATCAAGAAGTGTCCCTGAATGCCATCATATGCTGCAGAAAATGAACTTTGGATTTTCTTTGTAAACGCAGGCTTAACATGACTACATCCCAACAAAAAAACACGAGCTTATAAACCAAGTATGCATTTACACCTTGCACTCAGGTTGCAAATACATTGTTATTGTCTTTAATGATACTACAACTATCTTCCAGGAAGATGATGGTGCTTTGGAGTATGACTTGGCATGTAGAAATCTATGTCCGAAGTCAAAAGGGTTCAGACCAACAAGATAATGATGGTTGCTGGCAAATATTTGCCTTTCCACCATAACTTTATAAACAAATTACAACTGTCTAATATCGTCGGGTTTTAGCTAAGCATGTGAATTATATAAATAAATTGTTAGGCTTTGTTTTCAGAATATAATAAAACTTACGGAA
Organism: Erodium trifolium; assembly: GCA_036897425.1. NCBI lineage: Eukaryota > Viridiplantae > Streptophyta > Magnoliopsida > Geraniales > Geraniaceae > Erodium > Erodium trifolium. Next base: position 2,254 of record JAYMTN010000543.1, on the reverse strand, counting down.
CTTTTAAGGTCCCGCGTAATTTTACAATATACTTTTTCCCTAACTACAAAGAAACATATTCCAATGTAATATAAAAGGTTAATTACGCTCACCTATTCCGTACTATACACGTTCAACGGATAAATACCTCAAAGTTATTTTGTAACGAATACATACCCCGAACTAACAGTTTGTAACAATATCCCCCTTCCATCAATTTTTAGGGTTAGATTTAGATTTGGAGTGAGATTTAGGGTTGGAGTTGGTTTTTGGATTGTAACACTACCGGTAGTTTCGGAATTTCTGTAAAAATGAACAGTAAAGTGGACGGAAAAATGGATGGAATGGGGGATGTTGTTACAAATTGTTAGTACGGGGTATGTATACGTTATTTGGGGTAGGTATCCGTTAAACGTGCATAATTCGGGATAGGTGAATATAATTGAACCTAATATAAATTAAAAGAATATGAGTACATTCAAAACACGCAATAATATTAACATTTAAGCTCAACTTTGAGAGAAGCATGTTTTCAAGCTTAGATAGGTCAGTTTAGTCTGACGATTTTTTTTGCTCACCTTTAATTTTTGTAGGTGGGATAAAACATGTACAGAAACAAATTGTTACCGAGATATGGTAAAATAAATAAATTTCAAGTTTTCTGAACATTGTCAACAGACAATGATGACGCAATCTCCTCCCTTACATTAGCAGCTTCCTAGGAATGAATCAAAGTCACTTACATTACAACGGTTAGTTTGAACTGTTGTACCTATGTTACACTGACGCCAATTCACCTATTTTTTTCTTGTAAATACAAAAGGAAGAGCAATGAACAAGAGACAATGATGTAAGTGAGTTACTATTAATCACTTTACTGTCATCGTTTACTCGATCTGGATGAACTCGACAAGGGCTTGCTTGTGGAGGAACTACTTTCTATAGCAGGTTTCCGAGCACCTGAACAAAGAAGTTTCCCGATAGAATGAAAATCAAACACTAACATTGTCCTTTATCCTTAGTTTTCGCAAAAAAAATCAAACACTAACATGTCCTCTATCCTTAATATTCACAAAAGATCGATCAAACACACATATAATCTACCCTTATACTTTGCAAAAAAGTCAAACACTAAACGTATCCTCTTGAATACAAGTGAAAATCGATACTTACAATACAAACTAATAACTCATTTGTCCCATTTTAGATCAATTGTAATGGATGGTTCAGAATTTAAAAAAACCCATCAAAGGCATGAATTGTAAATATACAGAATTTTGAATTTATTTTAGGATTAATTTCTAAAAGCTACACTTATTTATTGATCACGTACGGAAAACTACTCTATGGTTGAAAGTGACTAATAAGATACACTATTTTTTAGTTATATATCATTTACGTGTCTTATGAATCGGTTACAAATCATTTACATGCTTTAAGAATTGTATTGTATAATTAGTTTTCCCTAGATGATTCCCCCATATCCTATAACCTTAATTTTCTAAAAAAGTCAAGACACTACATATCCTCTATCCTTAATCTTTCCAAAAAAAGTCAAACAATAAGGAAAGATTAAGATTACCCGAGGGAAGATTCTGCAAAATTTAGCTTTTACCTTGCACGCCATTTTGTTGGAGCTTCGGGAGTTTAGTTGCTATGTTTGATGGTGCATTGGAGGTTGTTTGATGGTACGTACATCAATAGGTTTTGGGGGATTAAACGGTACACTGTATTTGCATCGAACCAAACCTTACAGTGACTTGAGAGTCAAGTTAATGCAGAAATACAAACATGTAGAACAAACAGATTGACTTACCTATCTATGTTCTCAACGGGTTTGTTGACTTCAGACAACTCCACATCCCCACTGCCAATAGAATCAGTTTCCGTTCACTTAGAGATAACCCCGTTAGAAAGGTTGCTTGTGCCTCAAGTCATCCATACAAGGCAAGGAAGCGGTTTCTGAATGCTTATCACTCTGCTCTGAGAAGTTGTCCACAACAGAAAATGAGAAGGTCTTTCTTTTTCCAACAGATAGTATTCTGGTCGGTCTTAAAGTCCCTATGGGATGTCTTCTCAATGACTTTTCTCCATTAGCTTTGGGCTGTTTCAAGCGCTTGATCAGTTTGTCTTTTTCCCCACAGCTTCTTCCAAAGTTTCCACCTGAGAGATCGATAAAAATAAGAATCGAAACCCGATTACAATATGGAGTTTTATTAATAAAATCAACCCATTCCACGAGTTTTTTTAGGGTAAAAATCATCCGGGTACCCTA
>JAYMTN010000542.1:0-16064 GCA_036897425.1 Erodium trifolium | reverse complement strand
CCCTTTGCTTTGTGGTTGTCTTCCTCCATGAAAAAACCCGCATTGGTGTTATCCAACGGGTCATGCCCCCACAAGTCCTCACTAAAGGCACTTGCAAGTCCCACCGTCTCCTCATTTTGAGAAGGTTTGAGTCTTGTTTCCAACTTCTTGGACAACCCATAAGGCAGAGTGCCTTTGAACTCGACCAAAAATTTGCTCACAATCTCGATAATCGCCTCTTTCTTCTTCACCTATTTGTCACACATGTTGACCCCAAAAAAAGGTAGAAGAAGATGGATGCTTAGAATCAAAATTGGATGAAATTGATTAAAACATCTTACCTCCATATGATGAGGTAACTCATTGAAAAGAGCTAGAGTTACCCATATTGGATGGCCTCTCGGCATGGAATTTGGGTTTCTCCGTTTGAAAGTCTCCCTGCTTCTTCTCCTTATGATGAGGCTTCCCATGCTTCACACCTTTATCAATTGCTCTGTCTTTCTAGGTGTAATCTACCAAAGACTCTGCAACTCAAATAACATCATTTAGAGACCTTATATTGGCTCTCTGTTGCTCTGCTTGCACCCAAGTAGCCAACCCATCTTTGAACAAGAAAAGAGATTCCTTTCCTCCAAAGCCTAGAATCTCCAACACGATTTCCTGAACAGAACACACATATTCCGCAATGGTGCCATTATGAGTCAAGCGACGAAGCCTTCCCCTTGCTTCTTCCTTAGCATTTTCAGGTCGAAAATATTGTAGGAATTTTTCCTTCAACTCAAACCATGATTCAATGCCTTCGTCCTCATAGATTTTGGCATCTTTACATCTTCTAGGCCACCACAAGCTAGCAGAGTCAACAAGATAAGAAGTAACATACTGTAACTTACTTCAATCCTCTCAGATTCTCTTGGCCTCAAAGTAATTTTCCATGCCCCATAAAAAATTGTCCACCCCTTTTGCATTACGAACACATACAAAAGCCTTTGGCTTAGGAATATCGATCCTAGGAGCGCCACCGCCTCCATTAGCCAAAGCTTTCTCGCGAACCTTCAATTTATTTTGCAAAATCTCCACCAGCTCCTCCAACCTATCCATCTTATCCCCACAAGGCTTCAGGATGATAATTGTGGTCTGAAATCCCTCGAACAAAATGGTTTCATCACGCTTGGCTAGCGTAAGATACATTTTTCATCTTTTATATAAAAACTAGATAGTTTGATAGATATTAATAAATTTTAGATTTTTTCTTTTATATAAAAACTAGAGAATTTGATAAATATTAATATTTTATTTTGAGTTTTCATCTTCTATATTCAAACTTGATAATTTGATAAATATAAATAATGCTTATATTTTTTCATCTTTTATATAAAAATTATATAATTTGATAAATATTAATTATGTTTACATTTTTCATCTTTTATATAAAAATGAGACAATTCTATAAATATTAATTACTTTTAGTTTTTTCGTCTTTAATATAAAACTAGATAATTCGATAAATATTAATAATTTTTATTTTATTTTATCTTTTATATAAAAACTAGATAATTTGATAAATATTAATAACTTTTCGAGTTTTCATCTTTCATATACAAATTAGATCATTTTATAAGTTTTTATCTTTTATATAAAAAATAGATAATGTGATCAATATTAATAACTTTTCGAGTTTTCATCTTTATATACAAACTAGATAATTTGATAAATATAAATAATATTTAGATTTTTCATACTTCATATAAAAATTATACAATTCGATAAATATTACTTATTTAAAAAAAATCATCTTTTATATAAAAACTGGATAATTTGATAAATATTAATAATTTTTAGATTTTTCATCTTTTATACAAAACTAGATAATTTGATAAATATTAGTAATTTTTAGATTTCCAAGTAATACACACACAAATCCATTTTCCAATACACAATTTTATGTTTGTAGAATTTTACCATTTTAAGTTAATTGTATTCTTTTATTAAAAAAAGGGTGTAAAGATGACTAAACTAATAGTCTAAAACCAACTGAAAAACGGATAGAAAGTTGTAGAGAGAGAGAGAGGCCAACCAAGAAAAACATGGCCAGTGTCTGGTCACCGAGTGCTCTATCCCCATGGACTCGCATGCTCCATCTCTCTTCTTCATCGAACCCAAGAGGTTCTCAATTTCTTTACTAATGAGCTCCGTTTCTGCTTCACTGAATCATCACCTTTTTGTTTCAATTTCTTCAGGATTCAGCAGCTTCAGGAAGCAAAATGTTCTCTGCTGCAAGAGCAACCTAGGAGATGACAAACCAAGGTACTGTTTCCTAGATTTTTCAACTACCCTTTTGTTCTTTTCATGTGTTGTCTGAGAAATTTGCTTGCTTTTACTTGCTACAGTTGTTATGTTGAAGAACAATTGGGGACAAGGAGAAGAGGGTTTATGCTTGAATTGGGGTTTGCTGCATTTTCTTTTCCAGCCATTGTTTCTGATGCAGTAGCAAAGGATATTGGTAATGGAGATAGGTTGAATAAATTGTTCTTCAATTTTGTGGGTGTATTGTTTAATTATTTTGTTAATTTGTTGATGCATTTCAGATGTGCCAGAGGGTTACGGGGTCTATAAAGATGATGAGAACAAGTATAAGATTTTGGTTCCTATTGGTGAGTTCTTACGCTAATTGCTCCAAACCCAATTCAGTATAACATCACTGGAACAACCATATAATACTTTCTTCAGAACTTTCTGTATGGAGAAGCCTCAAATTTTCTCACTTAATTGTAAGATAGATTGAATTCTCCTCAGATATATGTGATAAAGTGATTGAGGATATAGTACCCTTTTGAAATAGAATAAGAGCTGAACAAGTATGACTTCAATGTAGTGAGTGCATGATTGTTGGGTTGCTCTTTGGCCTTGAATTTGATTCATGATGTTTCTTGATGGGAATATATAGTAGAAATGTGAGGTGGGTTTGAGGCAAGAAGTGTAAGATTGAGTGCTTGAATATGCAGGCTGGAAAATAGGCGAAGGGCAACCCAACGGGTTCAACACCATAACGGCTTTCTACCCAGACACAGCTTCGGGTTCAAATGGTACTATTGGATCGTCCTTTTGAAGATACATTCAATTCTTGATTCATAACATGCATATGATTTACTTAAATGAGTTGTTTCATTTCAGTCAGCATACTTATATCTGGACTCGGTGCTGATTTTACAAAGATGGAATCTTTTGGCAATGTCGATGCTTTTGCCGAGACTTTGGTGGGCTTTTCACCGCCTTCTTTGACAGGAAGCTAGCTTGTGGTTCACATGTGTTAGCTAATGACTGAGTTGCAAATCACTTGACACAGGTTAGCGGACTTGACAGAAGCTGGATAAATCCACCGGGTGTTAAAGCAAAACTCATAGACTGTAAATCATCTAAAGGTAGCAACACAACTCATCACTACACTCTGGTTATAACTTCTTATAAAATGTAATGAAATTGATCCTTAGTCGTTCTTTCTCACAATCTCTTTTATCAGGGATGTACTATATTCAGTATACATTGGAAAATCCCGGTGAAAGTCGAAGGTATTTGTATTCAGCATTAGGAATGGCTTCCAATGGTTGGGTCAACAGACTCTTTACCGTAACAGGACAGGTACATTACCTGTGTTGTGATATTGTTTGTTTAGTTCCATGATATCCTATTGAGGAATATATGACAACCTAGTATTTTTGCTGCAGTTTATGGAGGAAGAGAAAGACAAGTACAGTTCACAAATAGAGAAGGTGAGTCAAATGATATAAGGACTTGTTTTGTTTTGCTAGTTCTATCCTTTACCCATAAATGGACTAAATTGCATCTGTTATTTTGGTCTGTGTAGGTGGTTTCATCTTTCAGGTTCACATGAGTGCAAAGCTTTAGCTGCTGCACTGAACAAGTTTGAATTTTGCAGATCAGAAATACAGTTTTCATACACATGTTAAGACTGGTCGATTTTCACTGAGATTTCTTGTTGGTCAAGTTACATATTCTATAGTAAATATTGTTTATTCAATTTGAAGTTGAAATAAGTATCACTTCCTCAACTTCTAATGATGGATGTTCAGAGATGTTCACTAGATCCATATAATTTTAATAATTGTTTGAGCGGCTGCTATTTATGAACTATTCAATTTCCTCACAAAATCACCTGGATTACAGCTTTTTTGTGTTTAATAAATTTCTAAAACAGATTGTTAATACAACATTTGATCTAAAAAAATGTTGATACAAAAATGTATATCAGATTGTTTTTAGGTTCATGAGTCCACAGTCTCCAGTTTTGGGAGCAGAATTCCTATGAAACAAAAGACTGAGCTTGTCAACAAAGAGCAAATTCTTCATTTGCTCCAATTGTTGCCTCTCTTTCTCCATCTGCATATCTAATTCCTCAAAATGGACTATCTTATCGAGGATCTCCTTCATCTGCAAAAGTAAAATGAGATGATTACAAAATGATTTGTGGAAACAGAAACATAACTGGTCATTGATGTTACCGTTACATACCTGCCCTTCTGCAATCTCGGATATTGCTCTCCACGTCCAATTCTTCCTTCTCAATTATTGAATTTTCATCTGCATTAAGGAAAGCCCATTATCTTGCTTACTATAATGATATATAACATGTTCAAAAAGATAGTAACAGTTATATTAGGTCCTCGAGCCAAATATGCAACACTATTTCAACATATATGACCCGAGTTTCATTGTAGAGACACTTCTATTAGTTTCCAGACCCATGTGGTTTCAAATTTAAATGACATTCATAGTCCTAAATACCTCATGGTATGATGGTATTCCTCATCTTTTTCTTAATCACTGTAGATAAGATAGTTTAGTGGAAGTTGATTCTACAATTCCTAGCAACATAATAAAACAAAATAGAAACAGTTTATGTTGATTGCATGGCAAGAGTCTGACTACTGAGATCTTTCAGCTCTAAATTTAATTTTAACTTAACTTTGTAACAAAACCCAAATCAACAGTGGTCTGCTTTACCCAAAACTAGGACACTCTTTATGTCATTCAGACTCTGTTGTGTGGAACTTCTGGAAAGAGAACTAAGATTCTCACCATTGGATCCTTTTTCCAGCTCAGATAGACTTCTCACAGCAGCTTCAGCAGCAGCTTCTGCAACTTCCATGCCTGCCACAGCCGATAAGAAAGCAGCCTGCAAAAAGTAATACTATCATGATTAACCTGACTTCATAAAAACAGGAGAAATTATGCTGAAGACACTTATCATGGAGGCCACATATATAATTGAATATAACACATTTGTGATGGAGCAAGAAGATTCAGTATTGACACCTAAATTTTAGTATTTCCAGAATGTGAAACCTCAATTTATTTTTGTTAAGTACTTCAGTTGTCACTACTGGTGTGCACTCCTGAAGGAGATGCTCAAACAATAACAGAGTATAAGTCAATCTACCCACAATATATACTGACGTAGATTTGGAGGTAATTATCCATTTCCAGTTCAAAACTTGAAATGACCCAGATTCTATACCTGAGCCATAATTGGGTTACTAGCATCTGCAAGAGGGCTCAGACACATTCTTTTCTTCCTAAACGATCCACCTCCATAATCACTATGTTCCTTTAATTCATTAGGTTTGCTGATCTCCACAGGGTCTTGAGAACCCAAGAACTCCTCCCCAAAAGGAAGCTTAATGAAATGATTGACACATTCCTTCTCACTTCGGCCACCGCCAACATGTTGTGCAACCCTCTTCCATTCATCACCATAATGCGTAATAGCTTCAAGAAGTAGCAATGTTTCTTTATCTGTCCATTCTGCCTTCATCTCTTCACTGATCTCAATCCGTTTAAAATCTGATGTACTAACACCAACAATACCATGGTTCCCACGAACATGGCATCTGGCACAAAGAGTCAAGTCATACTGCACAGAAAAGATAGTACAGATCAGATGTAACCACAGTTCTAATCCATGATATTTTTAACACACAAGGAATTATGATATTATAGAGTAAAAGGAAAAGAAGAATACAAAATCATGAACATTTATGAACAGGCTTGTGTGTTTACACTAAGAATAACAATTACATATATTCACGTAAGGTTATGTTTGGTGCCAAAGGGAGATCGGGAAAACATAAACCATTGATCTCAATCATTTCAACAGATCTAATTCACTGTTAAGATAACGGCAGAGAATCAAAGTAAAATATATACATATATATATATATATATATCATGCCATTCTCCGCTCACGCCTCTATTAATGGCCTACGCTTAACATCGGGCAACTCATTAATGATAAATACAAATGAATGGGTGGCCCCAGTGCATGATCTCCAACCATGTGGAGGTCTACAAACGGTCATTTATGCAGGCAGCCCAGACCCTACTTTTGAAGGATAGGTTCTTCAAAAGGATAGGTTCTATGATACTCTTGAAAATGTGACCTCAAGGTCACAAGGAAGCAACCAATGTTATGTCAAGAATCAGGCCAGCATACTGTGTGACCACCTCATTAAACATGACAACACTGAGAAGAGTACATAAACTCACAAACTCATCTAATTTCACATTATTTTTCACAGATATAGGACAAATTGCATTGCTGGTATAAATGTACTTCTCAAACAATAATGCAAGTCATTTTGAAATTACGTCATAAATGGCGTTGCATAACATAATTGTGGTTGGTACCAAAGAGAACTTACCTTCTCAGAAGCAAAGCAAGCAATGCTGCAGACAGACTTGCAACCACTGCACAATCTCTTGGAGGTTTCCTTCTGAGTGAAAACAAAAAAATGTACAGAGGGAATCAATGACTACAGGATTCAATGGTTCAGGCACTGCTTCAACTACATATGCTACAAAGAAAGCCACAAAGGCTGTATCTTAACATCTCAACTTTTTCACATATATTCATCACCAACAATATACCATTAATTGAGTTCAAAAACTGCATTTTTTGTTCACTCCCGCTATCAGGACACCACCAATCACATATTAGTTTTCTGCATCTCACCAACATCCATGGAGATAAAAATATACAATTAATTGGGTTCATAAGCAATCAAACTTTTCAGTCATATATGAGTGGAAATGCAAATAATTCATATACTAATATTTACAAAAAAAATGTCCAATACCTTCCTGGCAGATTCAGCACTTCCGCCATCAGCTCCGCCCTGCGAACCAGACTTATCGTCCCACTTCACGGGCTTGGCCGGCGGCGAGTAATTGATCAGACCCCAGGCATCCAGGAAGTCGAAAACCCTGCGAATTGACCCAACGTCGCCGACGAGGGTCTTGCGGACCTCCGTGTACGTGATCTTCCTCAGAGGGTTATTCCTGTACTGCTTCACGATGGAGTTTCTGTAAAACTTGTAAACCCTAGGGTTCTTCGACGGGGACCGCGAATCGAAGAATTCGGGAAGGAACCGGACCTCGCATTCGTGAATTTCGTCCCATGAAAACCACCCTAGCACAGAAGAAGAGGAGAAGGATTAGCAAACGGCATTGCAGCGGTGGCAATTGAAAGGAACTTACTAGAGTAACTAGGGACGTGAACGAAGTCGGGTTCGGGGGATTTGGGCGGAACTTGAGGTCGCGGAGTGGTGGAGGAGGGGGGAACGGCGCCGGGATTGGCCGGAGGGGTGATGGGGCTCGGGGAGGGCGTGTGCGTGAGCGGTTTCGATGGAGTCAGCGACGACGGAGCGAAGGCGTGAGCTGGAGCTGGAGATGGAGTGGGAGGAGGAGGGAGAGAAGGAGGGTCTTTGACAGGTGTCTGTGCTATTGACGCCATAGATTTAGGTTCAGAGACCGTGAATTTCCTCTGTATTGGCTCTGTGGTCGACTCGACAGGACGTGTCGGGGTGAAGCCGGGAGAGAAACGGTCTTCTTCACGATCCTTTTAAGTTTTAAAAGGACTCAACTTATTAATGGAAAATTTGAATATAATATCTGCACAATAATTATTATTATTACAATATCTTGTTTTTTTCTTTTCCGTTTTACGGTATCCTGAAAAACATTTATTTTTAGAAAATCCTTAAAATCGGACATAAAATTGACGTTAGCCACCAATTTTTTTATATCATTCTCCAACATTCAGTGCCCACCTCGGGGTCAATAGGTCAATATCTCCCAACGGTCGACGTTTTTTCGAGATGTTATCTTTAACACCGCATGTCAAAATGCCGCGTTTTAATCCCGACAAAATTGTCTGTACTGCGCCGTCTTTTATTGACTAAGAAAACCCCGATATTTCTCCCTCGCTTGGACATGTTCTAAGGTGTCCTACATTACACTTTGTATTTCCGATTTCCAATGACCTCTCCTCGTATGCCTTGTCCATAATAGCTTACCTGAGGTTCCCCGGCTTATTCCTATGTTCCCCTCTCACATGGTGACCAATCTCCATCGAGACCATCCACCTAAATTACCTCTCCCATTTCCAAGTACACCTCTCGAATCTCCTTATCCTTTTGATGTAGAAAATCGTAGACGGAGAGTGATGACCCCCAATTCCCTCCAGGCGGGTCTAGATGCTATCTACATCATGACAATTAAGGTCTCGCTCGAACCCGAAACGATCATAGGGCATGCCGCCATTTGGACCTTACAGGTCGCCTATTTACCTATCGAACTTTTCAATGGAAGACCCTCATAGGCTTATGGCGAAGGCTTGGCGCTCCGACGACATGGTCGTTAGAAACATCAACCATAGAATGTCGGGGATCTATTCCTTGTCGGAGAAGGACTGTGTCCGAACAGGAGAGCCTTGGTGTTTTAAACGAGCATGGCTCCTCCTAACGGACATTCCTCCACAGACAATGGCATCATCAATATACTTTAGCCACATTCGACTATGGGCCAGGACATTCTATCTTCTGTGGATGTCATGATGGTGCCATGGGGACGACCATAAGGACGACGCTGAAAGGATGCATCCAAGTGACGAGTGAACAATGTGGTTTCAGCTAGGACAAGCCATATGCATTTGTTTTTGTATAGACCTCTCCCGACCCCTCAGACGCTCTATCCGTCTCCAGTTCTCGGCCTACCGGTTGTCCATCCGTGCGACTTCAATATAAGATGTTGCCCCTCTTTTTCTTCGTGTGTGGTCGGTTGAGTCATGCGAACACTAATTGCCCATTGTCACTGTCGCCTGAAGAACTGGTGCCCTTGGCCTTTTCCATGCCACTTATGGCCGAGGAAATCAACCAAATTGGTCATCATTGGCATGCAGACTGAGAGGATTTGAGGTAAGCGCTTTTGGCCACCATCTGACTCTTAGCATCGTCCGCTTTCCTACCATCCTTTCCCTATCGGCCAATGTCGATAGTTCTAGACAAGACACCGCTGACATACAACCTCCTGACTAAGGCCTCAACACGTGGTCGAAGCGGAAAACACGTCAAGACTTCTTCGCTAATAGTGTGTTTAGAGGAAAATTTGGCAGTGGCAGGGCTTTGGCCATGACGCACAACCTCCTGACTAACCTCAGTCAGGGTGATTCGTGCCCAATGTCGAAGTCCTACGGGAATATCGGCATGTCCCTAGTGGTAGTCCAATTCACAGCGGGAAGCTCAGCAGGTGCTTCAGAGCCCGGAAAGGCCAAGATGGGAAAGTACAAACCCCGAGCACCCATGTATCAAGAAACGGTCATTAGATGCCCTACCTTGCCAATATTGATGGAAGTGAAGGATTAGGCAAGGCCTGCAAAGCACTCTCGCCAGTTCTAATGAGTCAATTGTGGGGTAGCAGGACGTCACTGAGGAGGTCCAAGAGGAGCATCTCGTCCCCCTACACTACTCCACCACCCAACGAGCACCTCCTTGGCAATCGCCGCACCCGTCCCCCACGTGTCCTCCTAGAAAGTCCAAGACGCATAGTTTCCAGCGTAGATTAGCCCGAATCGAGGAATGGGTAGTAGTTTCGAGCCTCTACGCATTATCATGATTCAGTCTCTTCGCTGGAATATCCATGACCGGATAGTTTCTCTACACTTTGAGCTTGTCCAAACTGTACTCTTATTATATTTATGTGTATGTTCTTTATGGGAGTTTTAATAATACCACCCATCGCCTAAAAAATCTATCCATTACCTTTCGAAAAATTAGTCAATTTCAAAATACACGGTCTTTCGTCTCAGAATATTTAATAACTTTTTTACTAGGAGCAATGTCCCATAAAGGTAATTGCCCTAATAATTATAACTCTACACAAAAATATTAACCTACTTTTCTCAACAAAAAAAAAAGAACAAGAGAATAACCCAATGAAAATCTCAATTAAGATGACAACCAGAACAAATTTAAGCATTCACACAGTAGATAAATAAAGTTGAGAGATTCATTGAAGTGATGTTTCAAAGCAACTTTCCAGTTGCCAGAAACAATACATAGTAGAATTAGAATTCAACCTGAAGCTTCTTCAAGGTTCCAGAAATTATCCAAATTACAGAGGTCCCGAGTCTTGCGAAATTTGAAATAAAAGTCCTAGTTCTATTATGCACAGACACCTCTGAATCACATGTAGACACATAAATGCAGGACACCACAAGTACAACACAGCACCAGAGAGACTCATCTATTCTATACACCCAATTCCAAATGTTGGATCTTCTTGACTATAAAAAGAATCATACTTTGATTCTAACATGTAGACTTTTATACAGTTTTATTACTCCTACACAAGTTGCCAGAAACCGATTCCAGCACCCATCACTGATCACTGCCCAACACTCTTCTCGAGCACCTGCAGCTTTTTCACATACACCAATGGAAAAGACTAAACCGACCCTTCCACATATTTCTTTCTCCACCATTAGGAGCACTACTCAGACATCTGACTTCTCTGGTGAACATGACCATGTATGACCTGAAAAGGTAACTTGTTAGACAAATTGTTAATTATTGATGTCAGTCAATTGGAATATAATAAAGTATGAGAAGTGAATCGGAACTTGGAAAATTTGGGGACTTAATTGAAACAAAGTGGAACATTTACCTCTAGAATGCAAAATGGAAGAATTGCAAGGCTAGATCCGAAGCCCGCCACTCAAGTAGCAGTTCCGCTGCTCTTAGTCCTGCTGCAATCTAAGTGATACCTATAACAAAACACTTAGGAACGTAAGACAATGGCACACTCCGACACAAATACTGGGATAATTGCAAAAAAGTACTCAAGGTATTCACTTTTTGCATATCGTAGCCATCTTCTTTTATAACGGCAAAAAAATACGCTGAAATGTCTTTTTGTTGCATGTTGTATCAATTTGCTTCAAAATGACGATTTCACCCTTGAAATTTTACCCAAAAAAAAGCAAGTAAGAAAATCAAGAATTTTCATCTCTTTGAGTTTTCCACTTCTTTGTACCGAGCAAAGAGGAAGAAAATTAAGGGAGATGAAAACTCTCTACTTATTTTTAAAACCTAGAACTCGAAGGGTAAAACCGTCATTTTGAAACAAATTGATACAAAATGCAACAAAAAAACATCTGTGAAAGGCACTTTTTTCCATCATCAAATAAGAAAGCTGTGATTTGCAAAAAGTAAATAGCACATGGCACTTTTTTGCAATAATCCCTACTTAACATTCTGCATTCCAATGTGTTAGACACACTCACCTTGATCAACCCTTCACCCAATTGTTTGGTCAGAATCACTACCTGGCATGTAGCGGGGAGGAACCATAAACTGTGCTTGTGCTGGAAGAGGCACAGCTATACCAGCAGGATATGGTGCTTGAATTGGTGAAGTTGTCACACCAATCTGCAAAAGCTGATGACCTGGCATTGCATACCCCTGCTGCATTGCTGCATAATTATGACCCCCGTATGGAGCCCCATATACCGCAAGGTACTGCTGACCCATGTAATCATTGTAAACGCCCTTCCACAATAACATAACTCACTATATCATGTCACACTTCAAAACCCTAACATAAAAGTTACTTCTATTTTCTACATATTTACCTGGGGCTGGGGGTATACATATTCAGGTCCGTATGCTGTGTACCTGCACAAGATAAAACCACCAGTGAATACTTTAGAAAAATGAATATGGACATGTATATCTCGATTATACACAACCAACCGGTACAGCCCCACAGCACAACCCTTTTCCTCAATTTAGTAGGTATGATCTGTAAATCTGTGGTTCCATGTAGACATAACTTCAACGATACACCGCAAAACATCTAATGCTGAAATAAAATGTAAAATTTAACGTAGCCCACTTAAATATCTTCATTTCCAAATCAAGCTTAAAACCAGGTCATGACAAAGGGCTACACAACATTTCTTTGACATTTGGGCCCCATGAAAAGAGTCAGGACAGGAAGTTTCTAGTTTGGAATGTCTTAGTCAGTTGAAGGAAAATACATCGTCACATTCTGAGATTGGATAAGATGCCCAGTAGACAACAATCCTAGCTGACACATGTTTGGTATATTGATTATTTTATTCAAAATGCACACTCACCCGTAAGGAGGATACACCAATCCATGTTGATAGCCATAAGGAATGGGTTGCTGGTAACCAACATTACCTACATAAGCCCCCCGAGAACCTCCTACAAATTGGGAAGCTGGCCTCAGGTGCCCTACAATAAGTGAAGGCAGATAGCATGCAACTCAGATTGTAAAAACGAGAAGCAATTCAATTTACTCCAAACCTACTTTTATCTACAATTGGGAAATTGTGCAGTTGGAATTGTAATCTACCCACTGCTATTTGACATGGGGAGAGATGAGAAACTTTAACATGCGGTCCATCGAAAAATTTAATCTTATTAAACACACAACTATCATTGCTACCATTATGGTTGGGAAATCACATGCATACTCGTAAATGCCATCATATGAAACTTGGCCCGATCTTAAAAGCATAGCACTATGCCTAGCAGCCTATGGCAGCACATAGAACAGAGTTTGAAGACAAACATAAAACAATGAGATCATGGTATACTATTTACATACATCAACTGAGCAGATCAGTGAAATGAGAATATCAATGTGCAAAAGGATATCCAAAATGAGATGAAATATACCATAAGGCATAGGAGGGCGAGGACGCCCAAGTGAAGCCAAATTACAGTTAGCCCGCCTACCATCAATGATTGGAATTGGATCTGCACAGGCTCTCCTAGCAGACTCAGCCTCCCGGAAAGTCACCTACACCTCCATTTAAATACCAACAGAAATCAAGTCACTCAACTGTCTGATAAATCCGATGCCAGTACAATATATTATCCTATTTATTTAAACAAGGATAAACCAAAACTGATACTGACAACAAATGGATTCTTTTATAGCCAGATCATCCCCTATGACTAGGAGCATCTAAAATTAAGTCCATCAAAAGGCTAAAATATAATACACACTCACAAAACCATAGCCTTTGGACCGGCCGGTGTTCTTATCGGAGATGACAACAGCCTCCAGAATGTCCCCGAACTGCTCGAAGTGCCTGCGCATGGTGTCGCTCTGCGTCTCCCATGCCAGCCCCCCAACAAAGACCTTTGTGTAGGTCGTGTCGCCGAAAGGAGAATGAAACCCATGACCCGAGCTCGACTGATGAGCCATGCCAACCCAGATAATAAAAGAGTGTGACCGGAGACGAATTGAGACCCAGAAGAAAGGAAAGACACAAAATCAAGTGGCGCCAAAGCCGACCCGATAGACCCAAAGCCACTATGAACCTATAAAACCCTAGAAAAACCCAAACAAATTGAGAAAAGAGAAGAAGTGGGTTTAGCCCGGAAGAGAAGAGATCGGATAGGAAAGGGGTTGGGGGTGGGAAGGAGGAGCGAAGAAGACATGCCCTCGAGCTGTAAAGCATAAAAATTGGAACTTTGAAAGGAGGGATGGGCCAAGAAATGGCAAGGTCGGTGGGGTGGGGATCGGGAAGAGAGAAGAGAGAAGAGAGAAGAAAAAGCAAGAGACAACTGGAGGGAGGCTAGTACTAGAGCAGTAACAGTAGTATCAACAGCTATGGTGAACTCAGGTAGGTAAAGTACAAGAGTACTACTAAGAGGGGTAGAAGAGAAATGAAAGGGAAGGGTGATTTTGGTAAGCTTCTTCTGATGCTTTCATGGAAGAAGTGATGAAGAGAAGCCATGATTGGCACTGAGAGAGAGCACACAAGGAGGAAGAAGAGAGTGAAAATTTTAATAGATTAATTGAAAAGATAGTGGGAAAAGAATTGGGAGGAAGAAAAGTAGCAGACCATTCTTCATTCTTATGTTGTGTCTTTCCACAACTTCTCCAACTCAAAGGCAGAGAGATACAGACAGCTTGGGACCCTTCCCACGTCACCTTCTCTCTTCCTCCATTTATCGTACAGTTTTTAAGTTGATTTCCATAAATTTATACAAATATTGAATCAGCCTACACCTGGAAACCAACACGGTCTTGACGCGGATGCGTTCGACTTATTGATTCCTAAAATTGCAGCAAATGTGAGGCCAAGGAACCTAACCACTTCTTAAGTAGGAGCACCCATATCGTGTCCGATTTGCTACTATGATGTAATGAATCGCCATGTGATGTGAAACGCGACTCGTTCAGTTTCGATTCATTATTTAGTGAATCGGAGTCGTGAGCTACGGTTCACGGTTCACAATCTTAAATTGAAACCGTACGATTCATGAGCCACAAGTGACTGATGGGAAGCTGTCATGTGCAGCTGACATGGCACAAAGAGAGCCAACGGTCAGTTTTTAAAAAAATAATTAAATTAATACTTTTAATTATTTAAAAAATAATTTGTACCATCTATGAATACCATCCAATCCATTTCATCAATCCCCTTCTCTCAAAGTTTGCATTACAATCGTTTTTGTATTCAAGATATGGATGATTCAGAAGCCCACGTTCTTGAAATGGCAGCACAAATCCAGCGAAGGGTCGAGTATGAACGAGTAAGAATACAACCGCAGTTGGACGCAATAAGGCGAATGCTCAAAACGAGGAACCTTCATGAAAAGAGATTAACAGAGGTCGTGCCGAAGACCACGAAAGACTCAAACAAGATTATTTTTTCGACAACCCCACCTACGGGACCGAGATGTTTAGGCGTCTATACCGTATGAGCCGACTAATTTTTATTCGGGTGATGGAAAAGGTAGCGGATCATGATGATTACTTCGTTCAAAATTTAGACTCTTTTGGACGCATGGGGTTCTCAACGCACCAAAAATTCATTGCCGCATTACGAATGCTAGCATACGGGTGCTCGGCCGATTCGTTGGACGAATCCCTACGATTTGGAGTAAGTATCATACTCAGATGTGTGCGGCGGTTTTGCAAGGCCGTTGCTAAGGTTTTTACGGAGGAGTATGAGCGTAAACCAAATATGGAGGACTTGACCTGATTACTGGAATCGGGATATAGGCGAGGGTTCCCTGACATGATTAAGAGTATTGACTGCATGCATTGGCATTGGAAGAATTTCCCAACCGCGTTGGAAGTAGTCTTTGGCAGGGGAGATCACCATGGGCGTCCAACCGTAATGTTGGAAGTTGTAGCGTTCCGTAATTTATGGATTTGACATTATTTTTATGGAATGGCGGGCGCGAACAATGACATCAACGTGCTAAACGCCAGACAATTATTCAAAGACGTTCTTGCTGGTCGTGACTATGTCGTGGAGTACAATATCAACAAGACTCGATACGAACGACCTTATTATTTGGTTGACGGCATTTACCCAACCTGGAGTCGGTTTGTGAAAACGATTCGACATCCCAACCAACCCAAACAGAAATTGTTTGCTAAAGTCCAAGAAGGTGCTCGGAAAGATATTGAACGAGCTTTTGGAGTCCTTCAATCACGGTGGCACATAACTCCCGACCCGCTCGTGTTTTGGACCAGAGGACGTTGGTTAATATCATGCGCACTTGTACCATTCGACATAACATGGTTGTAGAGGATGAATGTGTAACGCCCCAAATCCGGTTTGACCAGAAATGAGACGTTACCTTTGAAAAATAATTTAAGAATTCAAACGAACACATAATAAAGTTTAAACCATAATAAAACGACCGTTCAAAATGTTGATATCAGAATTACAGTAG
>JAYMTN010000541.1:0-16064 GCA_036897425.1 Erodium trifolium | reverse complement strand
CTGATATAGAGTCTAAAGAGAGCGCTTTGGTATGGCACCATCAAGACGCTGATCCTGATTTCGGGTCCTGCCAGGCTATGGAGCTCTTGGATCATCTCGAAAACGTCCTCGCCAATGAGCCCGTTGTCGTCAAGAGGGGACAGTTGATCGTAGAAGTGAAGCCTCAGGCACGTTTTGTTCTATCTATTTTTTATATTCATCTTGTCATTTAAGAGCATATTCAATCTAGTTAGTCCACTAGAAGCGATTAACCCAGGTGAATCCAACTGATTAGTCCATGCATATAAATTCGTCCAGCCTAGTCCATGCATACAAATTCGTCCAGCCGCCCTTGACACTGGAGGCGATTAGCCAGAGGAATATGGACAAATAGCCATGTGTCACATGACATGTGACCACAAGGTGGCCCAATTAAGTATATAGAAAAATTGAGCGATGTGACCTACTCGTCCAAAGTCAAAACCCGTCAAAAATTACTTCTTCTTTTTTTCTCAATTAGTCCATTGAATTTGCTCCTATTGTCTAAGGATCTGTAACATTGTCTGCTGAATGTGCAGGGAGTGACTAAAGGACTGGTGGCGGAGAAAGTTCTATCAACGATGATCAGTAACGGGACACCACCTGATTTCGTGATGTGCGTTGGCGATGATCGGTCAGATGAGGACATGTTCGAGAGCATTTCAAGCACAGCTCGTAGTCTATCATTCCCCGTGGCCCCCGAGGTATTCGCGTGCACGGTGGGCCAGAAGCCCAGCAAGGCGAGGTATTATCTGGACGATAGTTACGATGTTTTGACCCTACTACGTGGGCTTGCGACAGCTTCGAGCCCAAAGTCTAGGTGTAGTTCGGAGATTCAGGTGTCCGTAGATAAAACCATTTGGAATGCATAGGAGATCACAAATTCACAGTGCTTGGTTCTGGTTCATATTTTTTTCTCCACTGATTTAGAATGATTCTTTAGGGAGGAATTCGATTGCTGATTGTTGATGTTTCTGGTAGTGTTAGGTTATAAGTGGTTTGTATACTCTTTTTGCCACTTAGCTCATATATATGAAAAAGAATTTCTGGTTGATTTTTAGTTGAGCATTAATATAATATGGAGTGAAAGCGAAGAAAATTTTATAGATAATAACAACGCTCAACTTGTCTTTTTGTTGTAATATTGATACAAAATTGCGATTTTATTCTTACAATTCAGATTTAAAAATAATAGGTGAAAATTCAAAATTCTAAAATTTTATATCTTTAAGTCTTAACCTACTTCATTTTTTATCATTAAGAATTACAATAGAAAGAGTTAAAAATTTAAGAGATGAAAATTTATAATTTTTGTTATTTGATTGTAATTTTCATTTTTTAAGAAATAATCTAAACGAATCGCTGCTACTAGTATTGGTTATTTTCACCTCCCACTTCCATGTGTCATCATGAAAGACTATTAAAGTAAAATAACAAGAAAAAAATGATAAAATAAAAACGATAAATCATTCTGAACATAATAAAATAAAGAACAGATGAAAATACAATAACTTTTCAGCTAACAATAGGTAGAGAGGCCCCTCCCATGTCGTATGTCACGCTGAACCAAATTTATACAAATGCAATAAAAAGATAAGTTAAGAGTATTTCTTTCTATCATTTCTAAAAAAAGATAGCTACAAAATATTAAGAGTGAACACCTCAAGTATTTTTTTTAAATATTGTTCCCAATATTTATTTAAGATACTCTTAATTTTTTATATTATTGTTATTATATTTTGGAAAATAAAAATGGGCTGTTATTGGGTTGGTTCTCTTGTGAAGTGTAGAATCTTCATTGGTTGGCAAAACCAAGCAGAAGAAGAGCCTGCTGTGCTGGCAAAGTGCCTCGTGGGCTCCACACCTCAACTATCCACCACCTAAACAGCTGGGCCGGCCCACAGACATATACTCCCCAGTCCCTAGTCAACCCCACGTTAGTGCGTGGACTCAACTTTCTCCCCTCTCGCGAAACACTGGATCATTGCCCTTACCAACGGCCAAAAATCACGGTTACGAATTTCCCATCCTGCCCCTACCAGATCCGATCCTTCTTCCATTTCTTATACGAACGACGAGACGCGAACGATCCCACAAACCTACGCGCTCGCACCGCCATGGCCGCGACCTCGGATGATCCAGACATGGCCTTCGGAGAATCGGATCTGGTATACGATAGCAGTTTCTTCGAGTCGCGCGGCTGCTTCTGCTTCCCCTGCTTCGGCCCCCGCCGACCGGGCCTCTGGGAGCGGGTGCGGGCGGCCGAGAGCGAGGAGCGGTGGTGGGCGAGGGGATTCACCGCCGTCGTGAAAGCCCGGGAGTGGTCCGAGATCGTCGCCGGCCCCAAGTGGAAGACATTTATCCGGCAATTCAACAGGAACAGAGGCGGGATCGGGAAGCAAGGCAAGTTCCAGTACGATCCCTTGAGCTACGCTCAGAACTTCGACGAGGGGCAGATCGGGAATTTTGTTGAGGAGGATGATTTCAGCCGATTCAGGAACTTCTCGGCCCGGTTCGCTTCGGTCCCGGCGAAGGCGGTGGCCACGGCGGATTCGGGGAAGGAGGTAACGCTTTTGTGAGGCGGTGATTGCTAGATTTGCGGCGGCGTGTCCGCCTCGATCGATGGGCTGGTCTGTCTGAGTCGGTGAGTAATAGTGGCGGTGCTGCTGATACATTAATATACCTCCCTCCTTTTACATTTTCACTTTGTCTCAATTACTTTACATTTTTTCATATGGTAAATGTCAAATGTTGCATTTTTGTATAGATAAGAAATTGTACCAATAGTTTATATATATATTTTTTTTTTTGAAGTACCAATAGTTTATTAATTTCATTTGTATTCATTATATGTAGTTTACATTGAATTAATTGTTGATAATATTATATACATTTCTGTTTTATTTTTAGATTAGAATGTTAGCTTTTTAATTCTAGTTTTATTTATGATCTTCCAGATCAAAACAATGATAATAGGGATTACTATAAAGACAATTTCTGATGATCTTTCGTCTCAAAAATTAATCCGTCATAATTTTTGTTCCTACATATACGTTTTGTAAAAGTCAAATTTCCGTTTATTTATCCATTTTATTTATGTTTTGGACAAAAATTCCCTCATTAAATTTAAATTAATGAGTATTTTCTCAAATACATATCTATTTTTTCAGTAGCACTTTACATGGAATAGTAACAAGGGATAATTGTAAAAACAAATATTGCGAGATATTTGTTGTTTTTGTAAATTATAAGCTCTTTTTATATAATTGTAAAATAATGCTTCTTTTCAAAGGATGATTTTATGCTTTTAAAAAATAAAGAGAACAAAAAATGACGAATTTTCATCTTTCAACTAATAAACATGAAAATTTTGGATTTTATGTTTTTTATTTACATGTTAAGGGTAAATTGTCATTTAAAACAAATTTAAGCACAATATAGTGTAACAACAAGTTCATGATATTTTTGGTTTTACCACAATGAACCCCAAGTGAGGAGGAGGAGGAGGAGGAGTAGAAGAAGACTGGTTTAATGACCCTTTAATATAAGGAAACAAAAGACTCAACAATCTTTGCCAACCAAATGGATTTGCATCTGAGATTCAGATCAGAAGCTGAGGCATGTGTGAAGTCAATGACAATGCATCATCTACAGACTATAGTATACAAAAAGCTTGATCATAACCACAAAACCAGAACATCATTGCCACACAATCCATCATACAAGTTGACTTAAAGAGACATTACAAGGCACCCACATGGGAGTCTCCAAAGAACCTGGAACCTTGCTCCTCTTGGACCAGAGCCACACTTTTGACACAGACAAGCTCTCACCTCTACTCCTCCCA
Source organism: Erodium trifolium (assembly GCA_036897425.1). Taxonomy (NCBI): domain Eukaryota; kingdom Viridiplantae; phylum Streptophyta; class Magnoliopsida; order Geraniales; family Geraniaceae; genus Erodium; species Erodium trifolium. The sequence goes on along the minus strand of JAYMTN010000541.1, from coordinate 12,199 downwards.
CTGATCCTCTTACCCTCCTCAGGCAAGGCCACTTGGAGCTCAGAGTCCCCAACCACATACTGATATGAACCCATAGAGTAGCATCTCCTAGCTCTTGCATCCAATTCAGGACCAGCCTCTTCTCCTTCAACCTCTTCTTCACCATTACTTGAGCTCCTAAGCTTCCCAAGCCTCACTGAGAAGACCCTCTTTTCAATTTCACCTGATTCCTCCATGATCACTCCATGAGACCTGTTTGATGATTCCCTAGAGTGTTGTTCATTGAAGTAGATCAATGGGTTCTCCATGGGAAGATTGGAACAACCTTGGAGAGTGGCTCTACATAGAGGGCATGTTGAGTTTGAGACAAGCCATGTACCTATGCAATCAATGTGGAAGGCATGGCCACACATTGGAAGCAACCTCAGCTTGTCCTGAAGTGAGAACTCAGAGAGACACACAGCACAATCAAATGGCTCCTTTGAACCCATCATGTCCTTGTATTCAAACACAGGCAGAGACTCAATGGAAGCTTCATCGAGGCCCGAATCGTGTAAGCTGAAGAGCTGCTGGAGCTGCCTCTGGAGGGACTGAGACCTGGTGGTGTCTGGGAACCTGTTGGAGTGATGAATCATTGAGAAAGATGGGCTCTTTTTGATGAGGTATCTGATGAGTAGATGGATGAGAGCAGAGATGAAGAAGATTACAGCTACAGTCACTATGATCCAGAGAAGAACTGGGCTTATTCTGCTGAAAGAAGATGATGAAGGGGTTGACTTTTCTTCATAGTTTCTGCTGTAATAAGGTGCTGGGGATGAAAAGAGAGGGGAAAGAGGAGGTGGGTATGTGAAAAGATCATCTTTTTTCTTCATCTCATATGAAAATGAAGACATTTTAGCAGATGGGTATGCTCAAAAACAAAACTTGCCCACACCCATAACCTTTAAGACACTGTAAGAGAGAGAGAGAGGCTCAACAAGACTACACTCCTGAGATGAGGGTTTAGCAGTAAAAACAACAATTGTCCACTGAGTTTTGTTGCTTTGGCATGATGTTTGAGTGAGAGGATTGCTTTGGTTCTAGGGTGGAGTTTAGGCTTGAAGCCATTAATAGCAATGATGAGTCTTAGGTTGGTTGGCTGGTTGGTATTGATGGGCCCTCTCAATTTGAAAATCGGAACATGTTTCCACAACAAATCATATAAGGTCCTTGGAAGATATTGGATTTGCAATTTCTTTCTTCAGCATATAATCTATATTGGAAAAAGGTCTAGAGTTGGTAAGGCTTGGGTTTGATCTGGAATAGTCAAGTAGTGATTTATAACACCTGCAATGGGAGGCAAAGAGGAGGGGCAATTTGGTCCAAAAAAGTGGGTTTTGGGGTAGTTTTTGACAATTGATGCGATTCTTTTTCCCCTGGACGAAGCATTTACCGCCCCTATCAATTCACCCTTAAAACCAATTCGCATGAAAAAGTTTGTTTGTGACCACTTCTCCCATGGTAATTCGCGTTGCGTGGGAGGCTGGACGAATGAACCAAAAACCATCGAATTCGCCTGAGCAAATCGTTTAAGGCATTGGAGATGCTCTTAGATCATTTGTTAGCAAAAATCTGACCTAATTTATATGTCTCTAGGGTTTCTTCAACTTTGAGTAGTAAGTTTTCTTGCATTATTGTTCAAGTAAACCCAACTAAACAAACCAAACCAAACCCATGTCTCTAGTTTTAGTTTTAGACCCATTTGATTGTCACCTGATTTTAGGTGAGGTTACAGCTAAAAAGTGATGTCAACAATAAGAATGAAGATAAATTATTGGATGGTCCACCACCAAACCCTAATTCATGGCCAAAAGTTGTTCATGTGATTTGTTTTCTAATTAACATAAAATAATCATGATTAGTATCTAATGACTACTTTTTTTTTATAGTTGTAGCCTGATAATCACATGAATCTTGGCACTATCTTGAGACACCACCATTTTAATCATCCATTTGACTATATTTTCTCATCAGTTCACACACTGACATGCTCAATTTCATAATGATGAAGAAGATTGAAAAAAATGATCCCACAAAGTCTTTTGGGTTCTATAATGTCCACTGAAGCAGGTGATTTACAAGGACCCTATGCCATGTTTGTTTTGCAATGGTTGACTTTTATGTGATGTTTGTTAATGCCCTGCCAATGAGGCACCCAGAATGTTCTGCAGTTTGGTAGTTGACTTTCTTGATGTTTACTTACTGACATGGTCACTTGACCCACAGGACCAACCTCAGCACATTTCCACCTCCTGTTTGGATGCCAAGAAAATAACAGAAGGGGTAATTGTAAAAAAAGTACTATGATATATTAACGTTTTGCAAGTTGTAGTCCTCTTCTTTGATGATTGCAAAAAGATTGCAAAAAGTTATCTTTTTGCTACACGGTAAATTTGTTTAAAATTGACTACTGTACCTTTAAAAAAAATAAGAAACAGAAAATGTTCATCTCCTTAGTTTTCTTCCTCTTTGTAGTCCTCTTCTTGAAATTTTAAATTTTTAAGGGCAAAATTGTCATTTTAAAACTGAGTTAGACAAAGGGCAACAAAAAAGCAAGTTCAGGGCATTTTCTCACAATTAACAAAGTTTAGGGCTACAACTTGCAAAAAATGAATACTTCAGGGTAATTATTTGCAATTATCCAATAAGAAAACTGAGAAGAAATCAGATCCTGAAATATACTTGTTTGGATTAACTCTTGACAGTTTCTTCAACTTTTCAATTATCAACATGATCCTCTTGTACCTTCAAATAAATCGGTACTGGGGATCAGTCACAGACATAATCTCCTAAATCATCCCTTGATTTCAATACAGGGACATTGTAAGAACAAGAATGAGTACACAGCTAAAATATAATTGAACAGGTCAATGTGTAATGGGATTGGTTCATTGATGATGATCCATCCCAGTCATTATGGATCTGCATTTCCAGCAATATCTTCTTCACTGGATCCACTTTCTCCATCACTGATATCATCTTCATTCTCATCCTCCGGTGTACCGTTTGTGATATTCTCCCTCTTTGCATACCGATCACAGTACTCTGTTTTGATAAATACAAACACACTCTTCAGTGTTATTTTTGGAAGCCATAACTAGAGATGTCACATAATAAATAGGGATAATTGAAAAAAAAAGTACCCTGAGGTATCCACTTTTTTGCAATTTGTAGCCCTCTTCTTTGATAATTGCAAAAAAGTGCCTTGAACTTTTCTTTTCGTTGCACCTTATATAAGTTCACTTCAAAACGACTATTTTACCCTTGGAATTTTAAATTTTAAAATAATAATTAAAAGAACAAAACTCCAAATTTTCATATCCCTTAAATTTCTTGCTTATTGTATGGTAAAAAAATAAAGAAAATTAAGAGATATGAATTTTTTTTACTGATTATTTTTAAATTGTAAGGGTAATTTTTTTTTTAGACAAATGGCAACGAAAAGACAAGATCAGGGTACTTTCTTGCAATTATCCCTATAAGTCATCGCAAAGGACCATTTGGATCTTGGAGACAGAATGCTCGAAAAAGATTCACCTTTTACTTTCTGATCGTACTGTTTTCGATCTTTCATCATCAATGAAGCTGCATCTCCATTAAGCGGGTCTGAAGGATTTGGATAAAGCAAGAGTTGTGGGAGAAAAACTTCAAAAACATTTAAAAGATCTGCTTCAACCAAAGATATGAGCATGTACATGAGTAACACTAGAGATGCAGTCAACAGAAGGTGAAAAAAGAGCACTTGTACATGTATTTCACCTAGCCACACCTAAGTTCTAAATTCATTTAGCAGCTACTCGAGGTTTCTAAAAAATTCACATAGCTCCTTTTCGTCAGGAATAGACGAAAATGCCCTCGGCCCTAATCTCAAAAAAGACTCCATAACTACCCAAAACATTTTTATTAGATTTAAAAAAAACAGTTGAGTAGATGTAAGAAGACTTCTTAAAACTGAAATTATTTAAAATATAGAAAAAACGGCATTTTTGTGATTAGGATCAAGGGGATTTTCGTCATTTTTGGAAGAAAAAAAAGAGCTCTGGATTTTTTTTTTCAAACCTAAGGTAGCGGCAAAACGAATTTGGAACTTAGGTGCGGCTAAGTAGAAAACGTGTAAACTTAGGTGTGGCCAGGTGTGATTAACCCTAAAATAAATGATAAATTTAGAGCTTAAGCAGGAATTACAATTATTAATTACCAAACATTGGACTCCATGATTGATTTATAACATCCAAGCATACAGAACCAGACCTGCAATTGAAATATAAAACAAGTTAGCTATATATCAATCAACTACAGGTAAATAATGTATTTCAAAAGCATAATTTGCTTACAGTTCATCAACATTTGGGTGGAATATCTTGTTCACAAACCCAATGGAAGGGGACTTGTATGGGTAAGCATCGGGAAGCTCAACACGAATTTTCCAAATCCCACCATCATAAAGGCCTGCAAATATGGACATCACAGTATGAATCATGAAACACCAAACTAAGCTTCCGGAAGAGAATCAGTAAAAAGAGGAAGAAATGTAAACTAGATTCATTGAATTATTCTTTACCAATATATCAGTCCTAAAACAACAAAAATGATGAAAAATCAAGAACCTGTAACGTGTTTTATAAAACCAGGTACATCAGTAAAGATGCTTACAATGCACGTACAAAAGAGCCGTGTACTTTAAATAAGACTAAGACACTGCAAGCAGATAATTTTCTAAAATTCATAGATTTAGATAGGGATAATTGCAAAAAGGTATCCTGAGGTATTCACTTTTTGCAACTTGTAGTCCTCTTCTTTGGTAATTGCAAAAAAGTTCCCTGAACTTGTCTTTTTGTTGCACTTTGAATAAATTTGTTTCAAAATGTCGATTTTAAGAGTAAGAAAATTAAAGGATATGAAAATTTGTATTTTTTGCTTTTTTACTTCATACTTTTAAATCTAAATTGTAAGGGTAAAGTCGTAATTTTATACAAATATAAACAAAAAGACAAGTCCATGGTACTTTTTTGCAATTATCAAAGAAGAGAGCTACGAGTTACAAAAAGTGAATACCTTAGGGTAATTTTTTTGCAATTATACCATTTAGATACAAATGAAAGGCCTTCAGAGATAGAGAGAGAGACGGTAGCGGAAGAGCACTATGTACTTTTAGGGAAAGGAGGGAAGGGACAGTACTTTCTTTAGGGCCATGAAACTCGACGTTGAATTCATTGAGGCCATCATTTATCGTCTCCACTGCATAATCACTCATCATCCTGAATGTCAAAAGCATGAACTGTGAGTGCTAAACAGCTTAGTGGTAACTTTTTAACATGAAAAGATTTTTAGCACGTTGAGAAACTTACAACTTCATGACATCCATCTCTCTTCTCTTGCTTGGTGAAGACATTGTATTCCGTATAAACTAAAGTTCAAAAAACCTGCTAAAAATATAAGTAATCACTTCTAAAAGTAAAAATAAATAGATAGGTAACAAGTAGAACTAATAAAATCAACTTCAGTAAACAATCACTTAAGATAAACTCATAAACATAAGATACTCGGATATAATTAGAAAAACAGGAAAAAAGGATGGGCACATACTGCTCTTGCAGAGATAAAAAGACACTGCAATATCAGATGAAGCAGCAATCCACAGTAACAGAAGCCTCGAACTTTTTCCGGATCCACAAGTAGGAAAGGCATACACATATCTATCGACCAAGAAACCATAACAGAAGATTAAGATGATCAGTGACAAGATCAAAGAAAATATAAATATTTCTTCAGAAAAGCATCAAGCACTGTTCAAAGTATCACATCTTTAGACTTCTAAAGTTCTTGAACAAATCAGTAAGGCAAAACTCCATAAGCGAATGGCAACTTAACCAAGTAAGGGAAACCGTTATTTACATACCCACGTTGACTTTTCGCTATCAAAAACACCCCCCTAAAGGTGAGGGGTTATCATTAACACACTGTCACCTTTCGTACTCATCAAAAACACCCTGATTTACACAGAAAAGGTGATGGTTTTATCCGGAACACATTGTCACCTTTCAAATTTATCAGTGTTTTTTTTGGAACAGCATGACCCAAATCCGGGTGTTTTTGATGATAAATAAAAGGTGACAGTGTGTTACTAACGCCTCACCTTTACCTTGTGTATTTGAGAAACAAAGGTCAAAGGCAGGGTGTTAATGAAGTTACCCCACCAAGTAATGAATATGATCCTATTCCCAAATACGAGAGAACTCCTGTAACAATTTTTATGAGCTTACTATAATTATATAAATGTCATAAATTTTACAACACCAGAGTTTTGTACACTGCGAAAACCGATTTAGACACTCCAAGTTGGAATTAAAGCATTATCACAATTGGCAAGTATTTAATCCACAAAACTACTAAAACTAAAATTGAAAAGGGTCACCTGGGCCAAGACAATACATGAGAAAAAGGCAACAAATGGTGCCTGATCCACAATACAACCTCTCAGTCTAAACCCTTAAGCTCAAATTGTTAGCAAAAAAAAAAAAAACATAGTAAAAATAATAAATGCAACAAATTTATGATCATTCCACAACACAACAAAATCCCCCCAAAAATTCGAATTTCTCAATAATGTTCACAGGTAGCCAAACAGAACCATTATCAAAGGGCTTCCCAGGTAAGTGTAAGAAAGAAAGAAGAAAACAAATAGATCTGCAATGTACATCAAATCCATGGAAATGTTGAAAGTCCATGGCGCTACAGCTACAAAACACAAAACAAAAGGGGGGAAATAAAAAGGTTTCAGAAATTTTCAGAAAAATGAGAAGGGTGTTTCAGTATCTTACAAGTAAATCAAACCCAGAAACCGGAATTTCCAGAGGAACCTCAGGAACGGCTCCTAAGAGGCAATGCGTTTCGCGAGAACCAAACAGAAAATGCAATCCGACGAAGAGAAAATGCAAGTAAAAGAGGAAATCGGAGGAGATAAATTAGATTAGCGATTATTAAGAAAAGGGAAAGGAAGGCGGAGAGAGATCGGAGACGGGTGTGAATTAGTCGGCAACGTGGCATTCTAGCAAAGCAGCCATACGAAAACATTTTTTATTCTCTCTTCCTTTTTCCTTTTTTATTGTTAGTTTTGTAATTTAATAACAGTGTTCAAATCAAATAATTTCACTTTATTGCTTTATTTAGTTTGCTTAATCTTCACTTATGCTTGAGACCCATAATTCAGATCCCATGTTTGTCCCTGTCTTCAACCTCTGTTCTGGAGTTTTTGTCCCTTCTTATCTGTAGTAAAAATAGTAACTTTACTGAAATCAGAATGAGACCCATATTTAATTTAGCTAAAAGAAACAACTTAGTGAATGAATGAGAATCATGTGATCTATACCATTACCGGGTGTGGATGATGATATCAATTAGCTGCTCATTGCATGATCTGAACCAATCACAACTCACAGAACCTTGGCAATGAAAATAGGCATAATTGCAAAAAAGTACCAGAAGCATTCATTTTTTACAATTGGCAGTCTCTTTTTTTATAATTATAAAAAAGTGTCATGAACTTATCTTTTACTGCACTCGGTATAAACAACGATTTTATCCTTAGAAATTAAAATTTCTAAAACAATAATTAAAAAGCAAAAAATCCATAATTTCATATACAAAGAAAATTAAGCGATGGATTTTTATATTTTTTTTGTATCTAAATTGTAAGGGGTAAAATCATCATTTTTGTACAAATTGCAACAAAAAGATAAGTTTAGGTCTTTGAATACTTCAGGGTACTTTTTTGCAATCATCCCTTGAAAATACTAATCTCCATATAGAGCTCAAATTATGATACTTACTTTGTTGTTTGAGTCTTTGATTACAACCACAAAACACAAATAGAATCAAACATTCATTAACAATAACCTTCTAGAGTAGGAAAAGCTCTGGAGATCAGCAATTCAACATGTCTAATGCAGACCTGAGTTACAAAAGTGTCTTTCTGGTACTCAAGCAACAAGGCTTATAAGACTAGTAATGATGCATGAGTTCGATTTCATCACATAGAATTTATCATTCTCTTCATCTCAGCAGACCTCCTAGGATCAGGTTCCTCAATCGCCCTCTCAGTGAGTACATGCTTGATACGGCACATCGACTTCCTTACCTTCATCACATGATTAAAAAAAACAAATCAGTCCATAACTTGTATGATCAACCAAACACAACAAGGTAGAGCAATAATACCTTGGGGATGCGCTCTGGATTAGGAAATCGAAGGGTCTGTGCTTGGAGCATCTGGCGCTGACTCATCAACATATTTTTCTCCTTCAAAAGAACATACCACAACTTATGAAGATCGTCCCAAGATTTGAGCCGCAGTTCAGAAGCTTTCCAGCTTCGACCTGAGATTGGTAGAGCATTAACAACTAATTTCCAACAGTAACTTAGGGTGTGTATATAAGGGTTCCAAATTGTAAAACATGTATACATGAGGGTAACAAATTGCAAAACAAATCTGTAAAGGGAAAAACTGTCATTTCCAAAAAAGTGAAGTCACGTGACTATCACATGACTAATTCAGTTAAAGATAACAGATTTGCAGACGAAAAATAGTTGGGGGATGCCATTTGCAAAAAAAAAAGGTCACCTATAGTATTTACAAAACGTGCATAGTTCAGCATGTGTTTTTGCAATTATTCCTAAAAGATATTCAATTACCAAAAGTAATGAGCACCAGAATCCGTAATAATGAATCTAGTACCGTAAACAGCAGGTTTCTCATCCTCTGCATTTCTTTCAGCCTCAAAGAATTCCTGAAGTGGATTGTGTCCAGTTGTAGCTGTTGAAGCAGCTGCAGCAGAACTTTCTGACTTAGCAGCAGCAAGAAGTGTTCTCCGGAAAAATCTTGCGACAAGCATGACTACAGCTAAATTGCTGCATAACAGTGAGAGCTATTTAATCAGAAAATTTAATCTCCACTAATCAATCTCAGTAGTAGAGCACCGATATTAGTCCAATAACAAGGCAAATATAAAACAAAAACATGGTCATTGTTCCATCAAAGATACGATTACATATGTAGTCCACAACATTATAGTGGTTACAATTATAGGAAATGTCTATTTTATTCTATATTTTCCCACTAACATCTTCAGTTAAGAACCATATATTATATCATGAACTTCTCTAGGTACCTCCTCTGATTGTGCATGGAGATTCTCGTATATAAGCTCAAGGAAAGATCAATCTTGTGACAAGTTTCCTCACATGAACAACATTTTTTATATAGTCCTTGAAATCTCCAAGGACAAGACCTATAAGGGCATATGCAATGCACGGGCGATTAGCCCAGGCGAATCCAGCCAATTCGCCCAGATTCGTCCCGCCTCCCTATTCGCCAACGCAGGGTGTATTGGGGGCGAAGAGCAACGTGTTGTGTAATAATTGGCTCAAGAAGGCCGAGTTCACGGGGGCGATGAATCCTTCGCCGCAGAGGAGAATCGCCCCCAATTCACCCTCCACTTTGGATGATACTCTAAACTATGTACAGTATATACATTACTTCCTCTTTACAACATTCATTTTCAATCACTAGAATAACATACAATACATGTAACAGATGACCTCTTGGAGACATGAAACCAAAGCAAACTTCATCCCAGAACAAACGCAAAAACACAAAGACCCCTCAATTTTCTACAAACCCAGGACCAAAGTAAGCATTTTGATGGAAATTCCAAATCCTACCTAAACACAAAAGCATCCCCAAATGGATCAACACCAACCAAAGTAATTCAATTTAATTCCCCAAGATCCATCACAAACATCCAACAGAGGAAAATGCAGAAAATAAACAAACAGAAAAATAGTGGTGACAGAGACGAACATGGAGCCTATACGCAAACAAACACGATCGATTTGGTGGGTTATTGATGAACAGAGAGATGTTAAATTTAATCCTGCGTACGATACACAATCAATGAAACAAGTAATGCATCTATGGTAAAATAAGATGAAGATCAGCACTAGCAGAAACTACCTTAATCAATCAGTATCTCCGATGTAGAGCTCTGCTAGTGACTCTGAGCTGCAGCAAGGGTTTTGCTTTGGGGGAGACGATTTGGGGGTTTTGCGATTCCTCTATAGTCACATCAGATTGGCCATTTCGTAATTTCGGCCCATTGTGATTGGTCCTTCTGGTCGGCCCATTATAGTTGGGCCTCTCAATGCTGGCCCGGTTTCTGGAAAAATGTCCCGTTACTTTCAATTGATTCTCTCTGTTTTTTAGGATAAGATTTACAGGAGGAATATTAAAAGTTGTCATACCAAACAAAAATGATTACTGCAGCATAAATTTTTCGTAACTTTTTAGCGTATTCCTTACGTGAACCACAAGCAAGAGAACTCAAACTTTCCCGTTGACATTTATATTCGTATTGAAAAAGACTTTTGATGCTCAAATGATTGGGATGATACAGTTAACATGATGGAAGAAGTGAGTGAGTCTCTCGAGGTGGAATTACAGGGAACATTTGCATTATCGATAGTTATGCTTAATGATACCCGTTTTCATTTAATTATATTTTTAATTGTAAAGTTTGTCGGGACGGTATCTTAATCATCAAAACGAATTTTAAAAAATTAGACTATCCTCCAAACGATTTTTATAATTATACAGAAAAACAGATATGGTTAAATGAATTAACTCTTAACGTTTTTGTTTTGATGTTACGATGATGTTAGAGGAAGGCAAAATGTATTAGGTAGAAAAAAGAGGACGAGAGAAAAAAGTTTAATTTGCCTGCACGTTAGATTAGATTTGGAATGAGTCATTTTCACTAAAGAATTTGGCAACGACACCTAACAATAACATAGCATTTATGTTATAAACCTAACTTCAAATAAGTTCTGGGCTTATAGCTTATTTATTGGACTAACATTTACTTGTCGATTGTCATAATCTAGCATCATATTAATGGTCCATGCTCATTTAATATTTGCAGCCATCATCTATTAGGTGCCTATAGTTACCTTTGCTGTCAGGTCTTAGTCTTACCAACCGTATTTTTCTATGCATTTAATCGAGTCAATTTGAAACAAATGAACTTAACCGTGTTATGTTAAAGCAGAGATAGGACGAAAGGTTTCTTCGCAAGCCGGCCCAAAGGCTTCTCGTCAGTCATGGAGTTATCTTTCATGGGTCCAGTCCCGTCCATCCACCCGATCGATCACTACCTACTCCTCCTTTGGTGATCTATCGGCCGTCAGCTGCGACTCTTTTGCGGCCTCTGCTGCGAGCATGTTTCTCTAATTGTGGTGGATTTGTTGAGGTCTCAAATCTCCTCCGTCGCCCTCCGGTCATCCAAGCTCTTCGGAGACCCGAACTAGGTCCTGGTGATGAGGTCGTGACGCACCCAATCACTCGGGACCTCTGTGAAGGGCCACTCCAACCCCTTTCGATGAATCGGAACACTGAAACTCCCGATTGAATTCCTATGATGGTAGTGTTGGTAGCAGCCAGTGAAAACTTGAAGGTGGTGCTGTGTTGTCGTGGTACAATGATAGGAGTTCATGTTGGCCCAAACAATCACACGAGGTCTGTTACGCAGCCTCACCCAGGTATAATGAGTACCAGACGGAAGAGCAGGACGCTGTTGAGGAGACACGTCTCGTCCCAATGGGATATGGCACAAACCGATCTCAAGTCTCCTCATTTTTCCGAATACTTCCTTGGACGTTTGGAATCATCCTCACCTCCTCCCAAGGGTCTCCATCGAGGGACTAGCGTGTCCGGTAGACAAAACAGGTCATTCCGAGTCGAGCCAAGAAAAGCATAAGCTGAGATACTAGCGCACCTCCTATGAAAGAGAGATCCACCCCTCAGAGGTTACCTGGAATAGTCAAACATCTAGTTAAAAAGTTAGCATCTCGGGGTCTCTCCGGGACTATGTGTCACCCTTGTTTTTTGTTTTCAAATTTGTTATCATTCAGTTCCGGGACTTCGCTCTTATACGCCTTCATCTATAATTTCCAATTGAGAAATAAATTAACGATTTATATGCTAAAAAACCCGTGTTATGTTATGTGTGTTTTGTTTTATCCACTAATGTACTTGTCGTGTATGTCACATATATTGATGTATTTATTAACATTTTTGTAGAGGTTTTAATACTAATCAAGTTGTGTTTGTATTAATTCATATAATAAA